>JANHGC010006744.1:304051-319439 GCA_027560395.1 Boaedon fuliginosus | reverse complement strand
TTATACCTTGAATCTTGTTTTTTGCTTCAAGAACGGTGTCTCTGCAATTATTTTGGACTAATATTTCTTCCTTCGGACTCGAGGCTTGTGTGTGTGTGTGAAGTTATCTCTGGACTTGGCAACTTTCCTGGATAACTTCGAACAAACATTGATAGTAAGGACAATCCATGTTTTTGTTAAATAAAAAGGAAAGTTTGCCTTTAATAGCTGGCTTGAAGCGTTTGTTAATAGCCTGGGAGAGAACAAGGACTTATAACTCTTATCATATTCCCTAAACACAGTTCTTCTCCAAATAATATTCTCAATTGACCCCAAAATTCATTATTGGCTGATAGAATCCATGGAAAACAGTAAAAAAAAAAAATATTAAGGTATTTCATTCTGTGTTATTTTGCATTGCAAATGTCTGTAATGCATTGAGTTCTACAGTCACAAGAATTACAACTGAGCAGCAGAGATTAGATGAAGGAACCATTGGCTGGCTAAGGAAGGCAGTGTCACTTCAGGGCAGCCAACCCGAGTCCCTTCAGATGTTTTGTTTCTACAGATGGCAGCATCTTGCTGATCCCTCTTGAGCAAAATTGGAGCCAATTAGTCATGGAAAACCAGTATAATTTCCAGCGTAGTTTCCACCCAGGCCCATGGCACAAACAATCCCTGTATCTGGATCAAAGCAAACACACTTGTCACTCAGTTCAGCTAGCAATAAAGAGTGTAACATTTATTTGTTAAATGTCAACAAACATCTAAAAGGGTTAATGGGCAAAAGGGGCCAAAGGCAACGAGGAGGAGAGAGACATGAACTATGCTCACTTTGGCAGCTGATATATTGGAACGATACAGAGAAATTGAGTGAGAAGGAGAGACATAAACCAAAGGGAGAGAATAGAGAATCTCTCTCTCTCTCTCTCTCTCTCTCTCTCTCTCTCTCTCTCTCTCTCTCTCTCTCTCTCTCTCTCTCTCACTCTCACTCATAACTGTTCCCCAGTGATGGGACATGCAAAGCTATGTGTTTACAAAGGAAGATACGCTTTGATATTCTTCCTCTCTACTAACACCTTTCTTGGAATTTCTGTATCATTTAAGTAAGCTATGACCACCAAATGAAGAGCTGAAGATTGTTTTCTTCAACGTAAGGCCATCTGAATCGGTATGATGGCTTTCTATTGTAATTCTTTTGTATGTTCCTTCATGGTCATCAGGGGAGATCAGAGTAGTGCCATAAGCTACTTGACTGTCCTTCCTCGAGGAATGGAGTGTGTCGTCTTCAGCATTGATGGGTCCTTTGCTGCCAGCGTCTCCATCATGGGCAGTGACCCTAAAGTCCGAGCCGGAGCAGTGGATGTTGTCAGGTAAAGGGCACCTCACAATTCCATTAAGCTTTAAATTTTGCTTATTTTATTAAATTTATTATAGCCACCTGTTCCAGCAGATTCTAGGTGGCTTACAAAATAATACTAAATTTAAACCAGCCAGCTAAAACAACCATTCTTAAAAAGCATAACGGAGCATACCACCATGCCCAACACATTTGCCATCAGCCAGGTTTTAAGAACTTTTCAGAATCCTAAGAGAGAGGGTGTTGTCTGAATCTAGGGAGGCAGATGTTCTGGAGGGTGGGGATCACAAGAGAGAAGTCATACTGCCTTGGTCCCAGAGGATGACAGCCTTTAATAGAAGAGACCTGGAGTGCACCCAACTTAGCCCTAATGTACCAGAGTAAGCTGATCCCTCAAGTCCTATTCCATGAAGGGGTTTACTTTAAAGGTATCAATCAGCACCATGAATCATACCCAGAAGCCAAATGACAGCTAGTTGTTCTGTCCCGCACCCGAAAACCACGGATCAGGACCACTTTTAAACACACAGTGTTTTATTGAGCAAAGGACTCCAAAAGTCCATTTTGCTTAAAAGCAAAGAAATAGTTCAACTGCCAGGAACCCCTGGCAAGTTTCCAAATTATTCTGGGCAAAATGCCAAGTGATAACACATTCCCAGTAATTTTAGTCAAAGCACAAAATTCATGATGCAGAGCTGAACACTTGGAACAGAAAACCCAGGAACAAGAATAAAACACAATACTCGACTATCTCTTCACAATGATCAGTTGTGGGAGAACTGATCCCAACCACACCCCTTTTAACTGCTATAGATGTGGACAATTACTGGTCAACTGTAGCTCAGCCTCTGACCTTCCTACATTGCTGCTGTCTTCTGAGCAGCCTCTGCGTTCTGGCATCACTCAGAGCCTCCTCCCCACTGTTGTTAGACACTACAGGGTCCTGATAACTCGTGGACGGACCAGCGTCTGGCATAGTGTCAACAGCTGATGTCTCCCTTCCCTCCCATTCTACCGGTAACTCCATCTCTCCCTCAGAGTCAGAATCTTCCGTCAGTTCAGCAGCACCCTGCGGAGTCACAACAACTGTAAGAGGTGTGAGATGATGTGACAGCCAATTTGGTATAGTAGTCAAAGTGCCAGGCTAGAAACTTTGAGACTGTGAGTTCTAGTCCTGCCTTAGGCATAAAGTCAATCCTTCTCTCTCAGCCTAGGAAGGAAGCAAGGGCAAAGTCTGGCTGAAATCTTTGCCAAGAAAATTGCAAGGACTTGTCCTAGAAGTTGCTCAGACTGACTTGAAGGCACTTAAAAGAAAAGAGATGAAATGAGATGAGATGACTTTTCTCGTTAACCTTAGCACAAAATGGACAGCACAAACTTTGCTCATGCAGGGAAAGTTTGTCATGCTGTAGCTGAGACCAGATACATATATGGAAATTAAGCAGTCAACCTTTATTTTCTCTAGGAATTGGAGTTGGGAAACTCCAGGAGCCTTTTCTAAGGTTATCATTTGTGATTAAGAGTTCAGATATAAACATGCCTGTCTGTGGAGGCAGGGCTGGAATGTCTTTTCCCTAGACATAGCCTTTTAAATAAACAACTTCATCTAACCCCAATAGCTGTTGCCTGTCTTGTGCCTCTTATTTTGGAGGTCCAAGAAAAAAAAGGGCTATTTTGTCTTTCTGAACAGAAAGGGGATGACGTAGGACATTGATCCTGCCCCGGCAGAACAAGGGAACTGCCTCAACAAGTGATTCTGGATGCAAAAATGGGTTGGTGATTTATGAATTACTCTTTCAATTGCCACAAAGATGAGGAAATGGTGGGACATTCTATTTTGGAAGTCAAACTAAAGTAGATGGTCTTGGCTAATGGACATTTGGGCCTCTTTTCCTCAGGCAGCAAAATGTCTCCTGTGAATCCTGGATTTGGTGGGCATCTTGAGTTGATGTTCTTGCTTAATGGGGCTGCTAAAATTCACACCCAAATTTGGCAGCTAAGAAATCCAGATCATCACAAGTCTTTAAATGAGCATTTCTACACAGGAAATAGCTTGCATTCTTCATGTAAGAGTACACTGTGAAGGATTACTAATTGCAAAATATTTGAGGAGGGGAGAAACATATTCCAATTATATTTTTCAGGTCTTACTGTTTCTTTCATAGTTTAGCATTATTTCCTTTTGTTTTTGCAGAGTTTCTTCCTCTTTTCCCAAATGACAAATTAACTCAAGTATAATAACATTAGGATGTATTTTAACTCCAAAATAGAGAGACGAATGCATTGTACAACTGAAAAATGGCATCAGAACATTAAAGCATAGTTGATGGAGGTACTTTTACACACCTTCAAAACAATAAGGCATTTTGTAATGCCTGAAAGAAAAATCCCTTCCATGTCCAGTTTGAAGTAAATTAGATTAAATTAATTGGGATTTAATACTGAGGAAATGGCCTTGGTTTCACACAGAAGTTGAAAAAGATTCCTCCCCCTCTATGTTCCCAGAGTGAATATTAACTTGTATTGAATTTAATCATGTCAACGATTAAATAGTTTTGTTGGGATTGGGTATTTTGTGAACCCAGTTATTATGGTTTATAAACCATGACTTATGGCATGCCATGATATATGAACTTACTGAATGTAGTTTATCAACAAATCATGGTTGTATCCAACATATAGACCACACACACACACATGAGAGAGAAGGATCTCTACTCTAGAAAAGACTGTCTTCTCATCAAAACAAAATTCAGCTGGTAAATACGGATTCAGAACTAGTTTGTATCCAACCTAAGATGAATATCACTGGCGTGACTGCAATGTATTTGGTAATCAGGTAAAGGTAAAGATTTCTCCTGTCCAGTTGTGTCCAACTTAAGGGGGCAGTGCTCATTTCATTTCTTGGCCAAGGGAACCAGTGTTGTCCAAAGATGTTTCCATGATCATGTGGCTGGCATGACTATATGCTGAGATGCATGGAACACTGAAGTGGTAAATGTCTACTTGCATGTGCATGCTTTTGAACTTCTAGGTGGACAGGAGCTTGGGTGAGGATGGGAGTTCACCCCATTGGGAAGTGCTTGGGTCTTGGACTGTCAGCTCAGTATAAAAATCTGTAGAGATTCTCAGTCATCCAGGTCATGGTGTCCCAAAGGTGCTTTTTCAGGAGGCAACTGGACTTCCTTCTTTTATTCTTTAAAGATGTTGTGCTTCTAATCCCTGAAGCTTCTTCAGCTCTGACAAGATAGTGGGGAATGGAAAGATTTCATTCTTCAAGGAATATAAATCCCTCCATTCCCCATTATCCTGTCAGAGCTGAAGAAGCTTCTTGGATGAGAAGCAAAATGTCTTCAAAGAAAAAAAAACCAAGAAAGTTCAGTTGCCCCCTGAAATATCACCATTGAGTCAGGTCAGTATCTTAACAGCAGAGGGTTGGTTTTACAAAAAAGAAGAGAAAAGGGAGGAACTGAGCTAAAGAAAGAGATGGGAGAATCTAGATGGCTTAAAAGCAACATGTCCAATTCCATCATAGTTTGAGGTTGACCACTGATGAGAGAATGCAATAAGGTCCAAAAATTCCATGACTGAAGTTGGGAAGGTTGCATTTAAGCGGCTAAAACACCCAATATCAGTTCCTTCTTTGCACTGATTCTTCAAGGCAGCATATTCTGAGGAGACAAACAACGTTACTTGATGCACTGCCAAATATATTATGCAAGACAACCAACCACGAGCAATTTCCCTAATCAAGTAAAAAAAATTGAATAATGAGCTCCATCACAATCATTTTCTTTAAGCTTATGTGATGAGAAAAGTTGTGATTCTAACTGACCCTTATGTAACTAACATGCCGGCTAATTACGAAAGACTGGGATGGTGGCTGCAGCTGAACGCATTCTCATTACTGTCAGCTTATTAGATGTATTATTTTCCCTTATTTCCCATTGGAAACGTTCCAGTAAGGGAAATATGATCACATGTCAATAGCTGAGGGCTTTAAATATACTGGGCGTAATTGTTTCCAGTCAATACAAAAGTAGCAAAAAGAGAAAGAAAAATGTATTCCATCGAAAGCAGGCGAATGCTTTGTGGTTGTGAAATGTATTTCTATATTGGAACCCTCCAGTTGTTTGGAGTACACATCCATTTCCCCCCAAGTATCCTGCTGACTGAGAATCATGGGAATTGTTGTCCAACATGCCACAGCCTTGTTGTCCAACACCATAGCAGCTCATCAGGATTTCCCCCCCAGTCTTCCATGGTGTTGCAAACTGGGATCTTCTTCCTGGAACATAGATAATCCTCTAATAAACTCTGTTCCTTCTGTTGTGTTAGGAGAGATCTTCCTATTCCCCCGCTAGTGTTTGCAGACTGCAATGCTGAACGGATGTTACAGTATTGCCAGTTTTTCCACTCATAAAAGTAGATGCCTTTTTTTCTTTTATGACTTCCATCTTGGGAAGTCTTCCTTCAAAGTTTCCTGTATGGACGAATCATTAGTCATCAATTTGTTCCATACTGAATGAGCTGAAATAATAGTGACCCCCATCAGGGTTTCAAGTAGTAAATCCATTGCAAGCAAGAACTCCGAGGCAGGTAGATTCCTCAAAGAATAGCGTTATTAGAAATATCAAAGTGGCACATATCTGATGAAAACCAACTCTGAAGGGCCTCTTGATTTTCACCTAATTAAAAGTAAAAGTTCTTCTCTCAACCCCAAGCAATCAGTCACATGGCCCAATCATTGCAGCATCCGCTGGTCTGGTGACATCACTCCTCCTTCCCACGGCCAGGTGTGAGAATGTCCTTGGTTCCCAGGAGAAAGTCTTGATAAAGTATTTTATTTTGACTACACAAACCCAGCTATCTCTAATTCCCCCCTTCAATATTGAAGCTCCAAGATGGCTTCACCAGGTTAGCTTCAGGGTTGACAGACCCGCTGCATCAAACCTAAGTAGTAAGCCATAGGTAGAAAATCACAGGTTCAGATCCTGGCATCTGTGGAAGAGCCAAGGAAAATTTCAACCTGGAAAAAAAACTCCTGTTAAAAAAGCTGCTGCTGGAAAAATGATATAACTGTTATAATAATGAGCCCACTAGAAATTTAAAAAAATTTAGGAGTTTGAATGAAAGTAACGGTAAGAGGTGGTAATAAACCAGAACTGAACATTGCATTAACATATATTTTTATCTTTCATTTCTTCTTCACTTGGGAATTGCTGGGTAAGCAGACTTCACTGTGTGTCAAATGATAAATTACACTGAGAACATTCAGCCATGTGGTCAGCTGTGTCATCATTGGTGAGGAAATTAATCACACACCATTATCCCAGAAGAAATCCAAGTAAGCATTAGTTGCTAAAATTCTAAGAATGTTAAGAAAAGCCTGTAGGATCATGCCAAAGGCATTTGATCTATGAAACATACTTGCATGAATTAAGGAATTAGCCCATTTTTTTAGTTTGTTCAATGTACTGAACAATAATCCAACCAAATTCATAACACACTAGCACCTTCAATCCACACCCCTCACCCCAATATCCCACTTAAGCTTATAATAGTCAAATGTAACACACTGTTTAAATGCAGCCCTCACTTCTGGTTCAATTTGTTATATGAACATAGCATGGTGGTTTAATGTTACATACATTTACACAAGAATCCAGGTCAAATAAAAGCTCTCCAAGCATCACACTAAAAATGTAGAAATTCATATATGTCCAAAAGACAATATGAATCTGCTTCTTGAATGACTCTCCATCAATTATATTTTAAAAATGTATTCTGATATGATATCTACCATACAAACTGATCCTGCCTAGTATAAACAACTTTGAGCTCTGTTTGCTGGAAAGGAAGAATTGCCCATAAATGTTTGGGGGAGGTCTTTTGGGTACAAAAGTAGTCAGAATTATCAGCTCCTGCATGTTATACAACAACAAATACAGATAGATAGATAGATAGATAGATAGATAGATAGATAGATAGATAGATAGACAGAGACAGAGACAGAGACAGAGACAGAGACAGAGACAGAGACAGAGACAGAGTAGATGATAGAGTAAATAGATAATCTATCCATCCATCCATCCATCTATCCACCCACCCATCCATCCATCCATGGTTATCAGCACACTGGGTGCCATAACAAAAATTCTCGTACTACACTTAGAAAATCTGCTCATTGATAAAATACCTATCTGTGAATTATAAAAGGCCAATCTGCTTGAATTTGCACATCTACACTGATATACTATGACATCCTAGATGCTTGGGAAGAACTGGCAGCTGGCATTTCACAGTGTTGTATATGTAAAAATGAAAACACAAACTAATTGTTTCAATATTATAAGGTCTTATATTTCTTTCACGACATTAAATATATAGTTTTCGCAGTGGAGTTGAGCAACAGAGACACGTTTCTTTGCAGCAAGCCATAGGAGATTCCTGCAAGGAAGGAATCTAATGACCACCAAAGACAAAATCCAGATGTGAACAGCTCACTGAGAGCTGTGCTTTTACTCTGCCGTTGTGGCTTTCTTAGCTATTAATAGTAAGACAGTCATCGGCAGAGAATGTATATCCACATATTTTCTATCAACACTGATTTCTATGGGAATGCATATTCAAATACAAAAAAACAGAAACAAACCCTTAGCAGACAGACCCTTTTTGAGCAGACTTTTGATGCAATGGGCATTTACCTCATGCAATATCCTTGAAATAAATAAGTCCATTGCATGCAAAGTGGTCCAGAAGAGGCCCTTAAATTGAACTTGAAGTATTTTAACATGTGCATCATTTGTATAATGAACTTATATTTTAATTTGTGTAATGACATCATTATACAAATAGTGTTAATTACGAGAGGAAAAATGTTTGTACTTATTCAGGGCTAATGGGCATTTCTCTCCTTCCAGTTAGCCCATAAACTCTTTAAGTAATTTTCTTAAAGATTACAATTCAGAATTAAATTATGTATTGCTACATAAATCTCCTTATATTGTCTATCTTATATTGTCTATCAGTATAAGGCAAGGGTTCCACATAAATCCTGTATCTAAAAGGAAGGATGAAAATGGACGTCTTTGTCTGGTCCCTCTAAATAATGGAAAAGTAGCCAAAAATATACTACTAACCTTTACTTTTGATGCAGACAATTCATATAAGATCCATTTTATGAATTTCAAAGGAAATTCAAACCTATTTAATACATCTGACATTTACTGCCTATATATTTTGTCAAATCTTTTTCAGTGTCTGACTGAATACAGGTAGTCCTCAACCTGTGACCACCACTGAAACCAAAATTTCTGTTGCTATAAGTGAGACAGTTGAGTTCTGCCCCACTCCGAGATCTTTCTTGCCACTGTTGTTAAGTGAATCACTGCAGTTGTTAAGTTAGTAACATGGTTGTTAAGTGAATCTGGCTTTCCCATTGATTCTGCTTTTCAGAAGGTCTCAGAAGACATGACCCCGGGACATTACAACTGTCATAAGTTTTGGACCTATTGATAGATGATGAGGATGGATTTTTAGCATACGCTGTGCTAAGAGACAAATGTCATCTGTCAGATTTATTTATCTATTTTATTAGATTTATACCCTGCCTCTCTTCCCCGGTCAAAGGAAACTTGATGAGTTCAAGATGAAAGTCAGTTTATAGCTACATCATCTTTTGATAAGGTAACATTATTTGGACCAGAAGCATTTTAGCTTCTGAGATTCCAAGATACAGGAAAAACTGGTTAAATCTTTTAAAACTAAAAAAAGCCACTATTCATTTCTATAAAGTTCTACATGGCATAAGGCCTGGTTACTTGAGGGACTGGAAGCGTATTTCTTCTATAGCAGTTTCTGCCCTCTGGAATTAATTTCCCCCTGAGATCTAGATGGCCCCCTATCTGCTGGTATTTTGAATGGCCTTGAAGACTTGGCTCCTTACTCAGGCCATTGGCAAAGGTGATTAAAAACTTCTCTCAGTCTTGTGGGTCCATTACTTTTTCATTCTTGTCCAGTTCTTTTCATCTTTTATTCTTGTCTATTCTTGTATTTTTCTCTTTTTATGATTATTTTTAACCTGTCAACCACCCAGAGTCATTGGGAGTGAGGTAAAAGATATTTCAAGGGTAGCTCCATATAAAGCACATACCAGTAATTCACTATGAGAGAATGAATTATAGCTAGATCCTCTTGCACCAGTTAGGGTCACAAACAGCACAATAGCTGAAACTCTCTCTACCCTTGGCCTTCACTTTCATCCCGGCAGAAACTGTGAATTCAGAGGCATCTCCAAAATACAGTTCATTTTCTTCATGGATAGTTTCCATCCATCCAGATATAACATACTGACAGAGAGCCTAGATATGGAAATATGGTAGCAACTCTGTCTTGTTTGAATTAAACTTCAACCTATTATTGCCCATCCAGTCTCTTACAGCCTCTAGACACTGGGATAGGACATAGTAACTCCTTTACTGCCAGATGATGTAAAGTTGGGTATCATCAGCATAGTGACGATACTGCATCAGTAGGCTGTCATTTCATGTTCTTATTCCAGATGGCAGTTAGCCATCATAAATAAGATCATGAAATGCCAACCTACTGATGCAATAAGGGAGAAGTTGCCTCCCTTATCAACACTGTGTAGGCCTGCACATTGGCACATACCCACGCTTCATCAGATTTGCTTCTAACTTCCTACTCCAGGTATTTCTGCTCTATTTCCTGGAGTAGAAGTTTTCTCAGAAAACTTAGTTGCAAAGTAAAATTGGTTATTTGTGGGCAAGTCTATCCAGTGCCCGGTGTACTTCCTGTTGCCAATTATGCACCAGGCATTAGACAGAAATGCTTGCTGGAGAGAAACACTTCAAGTATATTTGGAAATTAGCTGGATCAATTAGCTGGACCATCCAAATGGGTCCCACTATTTCAAGGAGTCAAGTGTAGCTCTCTAGTGTAACTGAATGAGGGCATTAACTAACCATGACAATCATTATCATCTTTTAACGACCCCATAATCCCTTGCGGGGCAGAGTCTGTGCAATTGAATGGAGCTAGCAGAGTGATTAACAGCCAAATGCCCTTCCTGCCACCAATGTGGAGTTTTGTTCAGCAGATATATTCTCAGTATGCCCAGAGAGAGAAATATCTGCCTAGGATCCAACTCACAGCCTCCTGATTCTGAGGTGAGAGTTCTACCTCTAGGCAACCAACCACTCCTATCTAACTATGACAATAGAGTGATAAAATTCATTTCCATCTCCAGATCACTAGTGATCTGTCCAGTGTTGTGGCCTGCCATCTGCCAGTGGAGATGGCAGCAGACTTGGACAGTGAGGAGGTTGGGGAGAAACATGATCTAATCCTGGAGTCTGGGGAAGGCTCTGAGTGCTCTGCATAGGAGGCAGAGATGGGGCCAGGGCCATCCAACAGTTGTCAGCTGTTTTCAGAATCAGAGATTAGTGGGACAGAAAAATAGCTGGAGCCTGTTCCGATGTGCACATGTGCAGAGTTGCCAGGAGGAGGGAACAGTTAAGGAACAAGGGTCGACTCGGGAGTAAAGGCACAGGTGGACAGGGAATGGCCCCTCCCATAGGAAATAAAGAGGAGCGAAAAGGAGTGGTATTTTCAGGAGACAATTAATTCATTTAATTAGTATGAAGATTTGTTCATGGCTGTCAGAGACTCCTTGCCAAGTATTTCCTTGTACAGCGTTGCGCTTGGAAGCTATCGGCTTGGGAGCTCTCCAAGCCTGATAAGGTCTGTGATTGTAATTCACTCTTGAAAGACTGTTTGCCGGGACTTTGATGGATGTGAATGATAGGAATTCATACTAGCCTAACAAAAAGGGGTTTTTTTCAAGGCAAGGAAGTCTGCTTTGTGATTTTGTGAAGCCTAAGTCAGAACACCCAGAAACAAAATCAAGGTCCAAACTGTGTCTGCTAACACAACTTTCAAGATTACTTGAAATTCTGAAACTTCCTTAAGCAGGCACCCAATGTGACATCAAATGCAGATCTTCACCAGCATCCGGGAAACCAACAGATTGGAAGTGATCCTGACAGACAGCACAGTGGTCAATATATATCAGCTGATGGTTGATCTAGGGCTGTAGATATACTGCTTTATCCAACACCAAATCATGGATGATGAGGGTACCATGTTGCAGACAAACTTAGTATTAACCATAAGCATCTACAGGCTAAGGCCACTAGCACTCCAAAATGGGCAATTGATTGGAGATTGAGATTGAAGGACTCCCTTACCCTGCTATGCTCTCTGCCTTATCTCCCTCAATCCAACACCTTGGGAAATCCAACAATCCAACACCTTTGGGATTTCCAACTTGCCTGCTCAGGCAACGTAGTCTCCTCAAAGAATTAATATAGATTCTACCACTTTATTGTAGGCCACTTAAATTGCAAATGCTTCCTGTTTAAATTTCTTAATGTTATTGCTTTTAATGTTGGTTGCATGAGTATCTATGAATTCCACATTAAAGATGGTAGAGCAACAATTATGGACTGCACAGAGTTGGATAGATTGACATCTTTGTTGAAGGATAAACTGGGGAAATTGACCGGGGAAATGAGGTAGGGTATAAATCTAATAAAATAAAATAAAATAAAATAAATAAATAAATAAATAAAGGGGAAACGAAGTACTATGAGAGTTGGGACATGTAGTATTCATGGATGGAAGAGAAGACAAAATAAAAGTTTAAGATTGGTACTAATTGGAAAGGAGGAAATTTAAACTAAAGAGTTAATATATATAGGTAATAGGAAGGAATAGTGAAATCGTATAATGGTAAATAGTAACTGTAGAAATTAATAGATACTCTGGAAATAGAGAAGTAAACACGTAACGCCTGTTAAACATTAGAATTTTTTATCATGGTTTTATTTATTCATTGTTTATATGTTATGTGTGTTTTTTATATGTTGTTTTGTGGTGTTTTTAAACTCAATAAAAATATTTTATATAAAAAAGTTGCTAGAGCAATTTGAATTTGCGTATATATTCAGTTTATATTTAGTGAACACAACACTGGATTCAGAGTTTGTACTTTTAATTTTGGGCAATATTTGCGAAGTTAAATCTAATACAGGTAGTCCTTGACTTACAAAAGTTCATTTAGTGACCATTCAAAATTACAACGGCACTGGAAAAAGTGACTTATGACCATTTTTCACTGTTACGACCTTTGCAGCATCCCCATGTTCTTGTGATCAAAATTCAGAGGCATGAACTGGTTCATACTTATAACCATTGCAGCCTCCTGGGGTCACGTGACCACCTTTTGCAACCTTCTGAAAAGCAAAGTCAATGAGGAAGCCTGATTCACTTAACCAGGTTACTGATTTATCAACTGCAGTGATTTACTTAACAACTGGGACAAGAAATGTCATAAAATGAGGCAAAGCTCACTTAACAAATGTCCCACTTAACAACATAAATTTTGGGGTCAATTGTGGCCATACGTTGAGGACTGCCTGTATTTTCATTCATATCTGGTACAAATCATGCATTGCACCTTAGTGATTAAAGAAACCAGAACTCCATTCATAACTTCTCCACTGCTTTAAGTTTAGATCTTATTTATTTATTTATTTATTTATTATTTAGATTTATAGGCCACCCGAAAGATTCGGGTGGCTTACAATGTTCGAACAACAGTGGCACGGTTACAATAAAAGCAATACAAAATTTAAATTTATATTAAAATATTAGGATTTAAAATCACCCTCTCCACAAACATATCAAGACATCCATTCAACATTCCTTTCCAATATCTGGAGAAAGACCTTTCATAATAAATAGGCAGCCTCCTCTTTCCTGGAAGAAGAGTTGACATGTTGACTTCATACCTTGGCATGCTTTATGTGTCATCATCCATGTGTAGGGAATCATAATCTTTTGTTGCATTTTGAGTGACTGGATAGTACAATCTACTGGAAAACTGTGGGATCGATTGTTTTCATCTGTTTGGCATCTGTAAAAATGTACATTTTGCAGAAGGGAATCCTGGAAAATAGATAGAAAAGAAGTAGGGTTTAATTGAGGAAAAAAGTTACTTGCAACATTAGGAATAGTGTTTTAACTATAAGAGTACTTTTAACTCTTTTTTATAAAAAACTGCATGTATGTAGAGACTATCATTTAAAAGAATTTTGAAAATGCTGGACACATTTTGGTAACACAGACTCTAGTATCATAAATTGCCAAGGGACTTAGTCATCATTTGGGCCAATTCTCTGCTTTGTGTTGCTCCACTATCCTTCCAAGCATCTGTAAAATATCCCAAGCTAAGGAAGACTTTTCCCCCCTTTCTAAAGGCAATCTGTTTCAAATTGGTCTCACATTTGGAAGTTTCCCCTAATGCTGAGCCAAAATCCAATTCATTGCAATTTCTCTCCATTGGTCTTAGTTCTGCCCCCCCTTTTTTTGTGGGGGGTATACAACAGAATGAAGGATGAAACATTTATGAATCTCCAATCTGGAAAATGTGAATAATACTCGGGTATAATTAAAAATTTATTTCAAATTCTTAATTTAAAAAGATTCAGAACTGCTTCAGAGGGATGTACTTCTTTAAAGAAGGCCAAACCTTTTCAGACTTTTTCACAAAGCTGAAAAAAGATGCCATTTGTTTATTTTTAAATTTGGAGACTGCCCATCTCCAACTGACTGTGGATCACTGGCAATTATGTTTAAGAGCAGAAAACTAAGTAAAAAGAACCATGTGTGTCCAGACCTCCCCCCATACAATAAAACACTTCTTTAAAAGTTTTCTTATAAGTGGATTACTTAAAGCAGTAGCATCTTCCTTACTCAGCAGCCTGAAAAGGGTTAGGCTTGTTTAATAAATAGCAGAGAAGGACTGTGTTCAGCCCTGCGTGAGGTCCAAAGCTTCTCCTCCAATAATTTCTGAAGCATTCACAGACTTAGAATTAAACTGGTTGTCATTAATTTCTCCCATAATTGTTAATGCAACTCAGATGTAAGTAGTTTTCTTTGGATTGGGGCCTATAAACCTATATTTGCTTTTGCAAGAGTATTAGGTCCTGGAGCATCTCCACGTTTTGTATCTTGATGTCCCTCCAAAGATACGTGAGATATTTTGCTAATTACACTTTCACCATATAGAGCACAGGTATCAAACTCACGGCGTCACGTTGCTGGCACATGACGTTTTTGAGATGGTTTTCCCGTTCGCGGAGCTGGGGTGGGCGTGACCTGTGCATGACACATCCGGCCCGTGGGCCACCAGGTTGACACCCCTGATATAGAGTGTTGTACCATCTTAGTCAATGGTAGTCAAAAAAATCAGAAAGAGTCCAGTAGCATCTTTTCATTAATAATTTTTATTAGCTTTCACAAAGATGTATGCCTTTCAATAAAATGTTAGTCTGGAAGCTTACTATCATATTCCTTTGGAATTCACATAAGGAGTGGTAAGGTAGCCATGTCTTGCTGGTGCTTTGTACCAGTAATTAGTTTGGAGGCAAGTAGGCAGCTCTGGACAGAACTTTTAAGATGATTTTAAGAGGAATGTAGTTTAAACTTTAAATGTTCAAATTTTCTGATTGTGGTCTATTTTTCTTCTATTTTTATACCATGTTATTG
Organism: Boaedon fuliginosus; assembly: GCA_027560395.1. Lineage (NCBI taxonomy): Eukaryota > Metazoa > Chordata > Lepidosauria > Squamata > Lamprophiidae > Boaedon > Boaedon fuliginosus. The sequence goes on along the minus strand of JANHGC010006744.1, from coordinate 304,465 downwards.
TTTTGATCATTGTAAGCCACCCAGAGTCCTTCAGGAGTTGTGCGGCCTATAAATGCGACAAACAAACAAACAAACAAACAAACAAACAAACTTCAGAATCTTTGCAAGCTGAGCCTTAGGATGGCTGGTTCTACCTAATAACCCACTTCCAACACAGGGAATCTTACTATATGGTCATTATGCCAGGCGTGGTTGTTACCCCCTTCATTCTGTTTGATAAGTAAAAGACCATCCTGTGCTTCACGAGTATTCAAAGAGCCTTGGTGGTGGAGTGGTTAAATGCAGCACAGCAGTCTCTGCTGACTTGTTCAGCAGGTTGTCAGATCGAATCCCCAGGGTCAAGGTTGACTCAGTCTTCCATCCTTTCTAAGGTCGGTGAAATGAGGACCCAGATTGTTGGGGGCAATAAGCTGA
>JANHGC010006744.1:253186-278312 GCA_027560395.1 Boaedon fuliginosus | reverse complement strand
GATTAATTACTAACGAAGTACTACCGTATCACCCAGCATGTTTTTGTACAACATACCCAGAAATAACACGCAGCAAGTCGAACAGACCTCAAAATTGGAGGCGGCTTGTATGGCGTTCCAAACGAAAAACATTATCCTTTATAACTTGGGTGGGTAATTTAAGTAATACGGAAAACACTGACCGCAAAACTCCTAGAGAATTTCTATTTAAGTCTTAAAGCTTCCAAGGGTGTGCCATATTATAACACTCCATCTTCAAAGTTCAGATGTCTTGTCTAAGTGAAGAATGGAGGTGCAATACATCAACCAATCCAGAACACCAAGATGCTGCAGTTCCAGTCGTTACTCATAGTTGGTGATGTAAATCCACTAAGCAGAGTGATTTCTTATTGTGCAAAATTCAACCCCCTCCCTCCAAATTTACATTCCAGAAATAGAGCTTAATAACTGGAGAACCTGTTACAGTTTGTCCTCAAAAAGCCTTGGAAGAAGGTCTTCTTAAGATGATGAAGAGATGAAGAGGAAGTGGAGACACTAAAATATAAGTCCCCAGAGCCCTCTATGAGTACTTTGCAGCTTAGCACTGGTTTGGCTGATTCATCACAGTAAGGCCATTTTTGGTAACATTTCCATGGTAACCTACAGCATGCGCTGTAGTTCAGGCAAGGTGAAATAATTGTCTACCAAAGCTTTATACCTTGATTTCAACAAATTATTCCCAAACTATTCCAAAAATCTATTTTTAGCAATGGGAAAAGGAAGGATAATTTTCCTTTGTCTTTGCATCAAACTCTTTGCAGAGAGAAAGAGTGGTTTCCAGCCCTCTAAAATCCTTTTGATTTGTAAACTAGACTGAGGGAACTCCCACCATTAGCTAACATTAGAGATTATACTCTGTTAGCACAGAAATGGGGACTTTCACCATTAAAATGTCACCAAATTACTGTACATTGCCTAGTCTCTCTCTCTCTCTCTCTCTCTCTCACTACTGGCTGTGCTGAAAGGAGCTGCTGGAAGATGTAGATCAGCAATATCATTAATGAATAACATTAATGAAAGTAGAGGAATTTCCCATAATGAGAACCTGGATTGAATGTCAAACCCTATCCAGTCAGGACATGTTTGCCCAGTTTGGAGCTGTCTCACTATTTTGTCCAGTAGAAAAAAGGAAGAATGTGTGCATGGCACACATATCAAACAATTTTTTGAAGGCTTGAATGAAGTACGAGAGCCTGTGCATTTGTGAGTATGTCAGGGCATTCCCTGGTGCATAACACTACAAATGAAGAACTCTTCATATTCCTTTCCTTCAGTCATTCCAGGGCACCGGCTTTAAAAAAAAATCTGCAATGAAAAATGAATGTACCACAACTGATACATTGCTGAAAAAGGAAGGTGGTTTAAAATGCAGCTTAGAAGGGTAATCGCATCTTTAGAGGGGTGAAAAAACCTGGAAGAAATGATTTTTAAAATTGCGGCACAGCCTCCCTTCAGAGACCCAGCAAAGTCCTAGGCCAGGGGTCCCCAAGCTCCAGGTCACAGCCAAGTACCAGACCGTGACACATTTGGAACCGGGCCATGGAAGCGGCAGGTGAGCATGCGCGCACAGTGTACTTGCACAACCAGTGGGCAAGCGTGCATGCACAAAGCTCAGTTTGTGCGAGCAGCAGACACATGTGCCCACTTGTGCAAACGGAGCTATGTGTGCACCTGCTGTTTGCACAGAACCATCCCTTCTCCTGTCCCCTCCAATAGGTGGTAGCTACTGAACATACATGGCTGGCTTTTTTTTAGGTTTAACAAAGGTATCTTTTCAGAAGTCTTAAAAATATTTTCCCCTCGTTATGCTGGTACTTCATTTTTAACCTGCTTGGGATCCTTTTTACCCATCTTCTGAGACCATTCCTAGAGAGAGGGGTAATGTTAACATTACAACATGACACAATATTCATTCAGAAGCCAAACCTTTGGCTGCGTTTGGACAACATGAGGTAAAGTATAGGTGTGGGTGTTGGTGTCAAAAAAGTCAAGATGGTGGCTGTGATTTTTTTTTTTTTGAGATGGCTTCCCCAGCGATGCCTCTGGAAGTGCTACTGGCCCCTCTCAATAGCTGCCATCATTTCCATTTCCTTGCATCACCAATTGAGCATAAAAGCTTGCCTGTTTTCTCAAGCACTCCCAGCTCGTCACTCCGCTGCCTTCCTCTGCACCTGATGTGTGACACATCAGCCATGTTGATATAATTAGACGAAAGATTAAGGCCCTTTCAGAAGAGCAGGAGCATCTTCTTCACAATTGCTACCTGACAGGTAACTGACATATAACATCTTCACACCTGTGACCTGTAGGTGGGAAAACTGACAAGTGGCTAAACCCGTTTTTCTATGAACCCACCTACGCACACAAAGTAAGGAGAAGGGATTGCTGGTGGTTCCTCCTGCTGGCAGGAGACGTTTGAGAAGGGGCAAAATGAGGTGAGGGGATCTACCAGTAGGTACCACAGCAGAGTAAGGACTGCTGATGAAGGCAGCCTTTATGCCCACATACAATACTTTTTTTTTGCTGGCTCACTTGACTGCAGGAGAGCACTATGGCATGGCCACCTGTAAGCCATAACATGATTGGTTTGGTTTTGGCTTGGCATACATTGCTCTGCAATCCTAGTCATTGTCATTTGTAAACCATGGGGTACATCTGTTAGCCCTTCTGGATAGAACAGGCTAATGCCATAAAGATCAGGAATACTTTTATTGTAACAGCTAGAGTAATAATAGCTGACTGTGCTTTCCCCTCCCTCCCTTTGATTTTCATATGAACTAGGGAGGGGGCTAGTCTGAGATGCTTACTCAAGTTACTTTCCTGCCCTGGGCTCAGGCCCTTTTAATCTGACTGTTGCCTTGGTAGAAGCTCTTCCTCCTGTCCTTCAAGGCCATTTCCTCTGCCCTCTACAATAATTTAGCATGCTGTGGAAATTCAACCAATGTTAATGAAAAAAAATTGTTAAGCAAATCATGGCTTGATGTAATGTTTGAACTCAATCACACAGTATGATTGTGTATGTACAAGTGTACCATAGAAAATGGCTTGTGAGGGTCAAAAGAGTCAACTCACGATCTCCCAGTTTCTAGCATGGTGCCTTATCCACTTCATCAAACTGGTTCTCATTGGTAGAAATAACAATTGATTATATAATCGGCATGCGTTATATGGCAATTTACAATGGGCATACCCTATTTTTAATATATCCTTTTAAACTGTTTTTGTAACTTAGTAATATTTATTTTATCCAAAAAGTTACAGAAAATGAAGTTCTTGAAACATAGGTCAGTGGAAACCTTCTGCAATTACAGTATAATTTTGGAAGGTACAGACTGATTTGTATTTGTAAAGTGAATTAGAAAGCTTTTTCTTATTAGGCATAAAAGGTCAACTAGTTGTAAATTCCAATTCTATTCACAGTCCAGGCAGAAAGATACCAACATTTATAAATTTTTAGAGCTACATTAGTTGAATGATAATGTGCCACTCAGTCAAGTCACATGCAGTTTGTTAAGGAAATGAAGGATTTATGTTTTTGTTTTTTTTGCTTGGACTCCTTTTAAAGCACTTTCATAAGGGTAATGTAAAACATTTAAGCTAATTACAGGCATGGATTCATATCCATGCACATTTTGCTAATGAATATTTTTTTTTGCAAAAATATGAGAAGGTAACTTAGCATTTACAGAAAATCAAATTCCAAGATTAGCAAATTCAAACAGATTTGCACAGATTTGGTTTTTTTCAAAAAAATGTTGCTTCTGCTGAGTACAGCAAGATAACAAGAATTTGTTTTACATATGTAACTATTTAATTACAGATATAAATATTTCTGTTTGTATAAGGAGTAAACACCATGTTGGAGTGGGTGACATATACACTTGTAAAATCAGATTGGTAAATAAAGACTTTGAAGTGATTAAGTTTCCCCATAAGAATTAAGTATCTCTGTGATTCTGGCCAACTTTCTAAACATTTTCCATGTGCTTATAAGACTATGTATAAATTAATGGAATGAAGTCATGCTTTACAAAAACTATTCAAGTTTCTTGCATTGTTGATTTTGCATATGTGTGCGTGTTTATCTTAGCACTTTAAATACTGTCCTCCCTGTACTATTTGCATAAATCACATTTGAACATTTTGCAATATTTATGTATTTCGAGGAACATGCAAACTTGGAATGTTATCTGAACAAGACAAAAATAGTTTACATTGTACATGAGTTTCTGCTTCAGTTCTCGAGTAAATGTTATTTTTAAGTGAATGCCCAGACAGCAACTTTCTAGAGCTGTATTTACAGAATGCTCTAACCCATGATTAACTGAACCATAGTTAATTAGATTAACTGAACTGCCTATGTTCACACAACAAACTGAATTATAAACTGACTACAGGGACAGTTTTTGCACGCAACCAAGCCACATTCTATCCTGCTGAATTTGCCCATATAATCAGCTTAGTGTGTTGGAGTGAATTCATCTTAAACTACAAATCTCAGGAGCCAAGATGTCTTAAAACAACAACCGACTTTAGAAACCTTTGGACTAGGGTCATTCATCACAGAGCTACTGGCTATATTTGTGGAACATGGTAATCCAGGTTTTTCTCAATTTATGAATTCACTTTACAGTGTGGCTCATGTAACGTAATCCAATGTTGCCATCTGGGTCTTTATGATGTACTAAGCCACAGTATATGAGAACATATTTTAGCTTAGTATGTTGAGGAACTCGGATAGAATGCAGTTTTTTGGGGCCCTGGGTTTTAATGAACTGCATCTACATAGACTTCGTAATTTGTACACACTGGAGTATAACAAAACTCTGCCATGGTTTCTTCAATAAATATTTCAACAAACTATGCTCAGTGTATAATATGTAAATCTAGTTTTTGTGGGCTGAAATACCTGTTCCAGGCTAAAAAAAGACTCACGTTCTTTCTTGTGGGTTCAAAATAAAATGGCAAATCTGTGGCATAGGTATTCAATAACTGACTATAATGAGCCATAATATAGCAATAGCACTTAAGACTTCACAGTGTTTTACAGCCCTCTTTTACAGGGGTTTACAGAGTCAGCATCTTGCCCCCAACAATCTGGGTCCTCATTTTACCCACCTCGTAAGGATGGAAGGCTGAGCCAACATGAAGCCGCTCAGCATTGAACTCCTGGAGTAAGCAGTGAGTTAGCCTGAACTACTGCATTCTGATCACTGCGCCCCCACAGCTCACTATGACTTATTTAATAATCCACCCATTCCTAGTTGATTCAACAATCATGGTTATGGAAATTATAGCGTAATGAATGATCTGTTATAATATTCCCCCTTAACTACCATTCGGGAAGCAGTCCAAATGTGTAGGACAACCCAGGGATGTGTCTCCTCAGAAGTCAGTTTTGAAGCTTATTTCCAGGCAGATGTATTTGTAAGATAATAATAATAATAATTTATTGAATTTATACCCCGCCTCTCTTCACCCAAAGGGAACTCGAGGTGGCAAGATGCAACCTTTTATGTAAACAACAAGCTCTACCTCATGTAATACACTTAGTAGATTTTTTCCCCTGTTCAATCCTCAGATAAGTCCCAGCAGTTTTCTTGGCAAGGTTTTTAAAAGTAGTTTGCCATTGGTTTCTTCCTAGGGCTGAGAAAAAATTACTGGCCCAGCTGGCTTTGTGCCTAAAAAAGGACTAGAACTGATAGTTTCCTGGTCTCTAGTCTGATGCCTTAACCACAATGTATACCAAACTGTAAATGGAGTACACAAGCCTTCTAAGTGTTTACAAATTGTAAAGAAAATAAAATCAATATTCCTCATTGGCTTTATTAGCGATAAACATACCTCTAATATTGGGAAACTCTTCCATAAAGACAGTTTATCTATTTGTCACATACCTAAATAGAAAAATATACAAATATATAAAGTACTGAGTTTTGACGTAGCTCAACTCTAATTACTTTTGTTGGCTCAAATTACTATTGAAGTTTGCCACAGCACCAAATATACAGCAGTGAAAAACGTATATGTTAAATTTGCTATCGGGGAAATAAATGTAAATCCTAAATATGAACAACCCTTTTATTAGGAGCAACCGAAATGTGACTAATTTAATTAGCATTTATGCAAGATTTCAAATTTTCCAGTCCCGTACAAGCAACTAACGGGACAGAGGCAGGAAATAAACCCCTCAAATCAAGTCTGATTTTGCTGCCTCGAGGCTGACTTTTTCACCGGTCAAAGATATGGAATGTAAACTGAACGAATTAGTCACAAGTTAGTTACGGCAAGAATCAGATTACCCCGGGACAAAGAAGCTTCGACTCCACTTCTCTGTGGGAAACAGGACAGCTAACTCAAATCTTTCTGGTAAGTTTGCAAGTGCCTTTATACCACGCCTTTTCCACTCTTTTGCTGCACTTTTGCCTACTTACATTATGTCGCTCATGATCTAAACATTGTTATGGAGGCGTTCGAGAACAATCAGGAGAAAAGAAAAGGAACGCTTCCCTTTCCATCACAATACAGCACCTTTAAGAAAGGTACACAAGCGCCTGACTTCTGCGCAAGCCAACTGGAGACATGCAAGTCCCACCGACGGATCTCTTGAACACTCCATTCACTTCTTTCTCTCTTCCCGCGTTCGGCGGGTTGATACACAAGATTCTAAAAGCCCCGCCTCCCTCTCCAATGAAGTCGTCGTATTTCAGCCCCGCCTATTTGAGCGGCTTATAAAATGTCAAACTCCAAGATGATTAAAAAAAAAAAGAAGTCATGCTGCAAGGCGTTCTGTCAGTCAGGAATGCATCGTGCAAATCTAAGCTTTTTTTTAGAACCAATCAGCTCTAGAATCCGTTTATTATGGGTCGCACGGCTCTGCTCCCATACGCTGCCTTGCGTCGTATTTTGCATGTGGCAATCTTACAATTGGATGGTCCTCCTTGTTTGTTTTTCCATAACCACAAAATATTGCAGTTGGTCCACGGAAATACTTCATGCCCTTTATCGGGAAGTGGGCCACCCAGTGGCTGCATAAGCACGCGTTACTAAAGCGATCCAGTTTTCTGAAGTCGCGCGATCCACTAAACCCCAAACTAATCACAGGACTGGGTAATTTACGCCACCCTAAATGAAAAGGTAATTTACTTTGTGGGTCGGAAAAAAAAAACTAAACACGAATCGTTTGTAGATGCGGCGGGGGGAGAGGGGGTTTAGAAAATCTGCTCTGCTAAACTCCGGACGGCCGCTACGCGGTGCTACGTAGCGCTGGTGGGGCTTTTTGTTGTACAGTTGAAGGGGAAAAATCGAGGCTGAAAAACCGGTGGAAAAGTTTTATTTTGCGGCCTGGATATTTTTAATCTTACAAGAACTCCTCCCCCAGCGATAAAAATGTCAGTAACGACTCCATGGGGGGTGGGGGTAGCTTGACGGCCAGCTTTTTTCTTAGGGGCCTAGAAGGCTTTTAGATCAGTAGGAGAGCCTTAAGTTTGTTCACTTTCTATCTCTCTTTTTTTTCCTTCATCGAGGCAACTTGACTTTTCAAAAGGATTAAAGACAAAAAGGTTGGCACCGGCATAGAAACGATGAATCCTAATCGCCAGTTGTGCATCTCCCTAAAACTGTCCTGCTTGAACTCTTTTAACAAGAGCACTGAAAAAGCTTTGTCGGCGGCTGGGCAGGTTTCTTGAGCGATAATTTTCACTCGGGCAGCAGCCTCTCCCCACCCCCCAAAAAGGAGGCAGGACAAGCGGGCTCGTTATTTAAATCCCGCCATTGAACCAAACAGGCTCGGGGAGGGGGCGGGGGGAGGAAAGGAAAGGCTGTTTCCAAGAGCGCCAAGTCCCACAGCCTGACGCGGAGGGAGGGAGGGAAACCTCGGGGCTTGACAAACGGGGGTTGCAACACTCCGGAGGCCTCTTCTCCTTTAAGCGGGGCCAGCCTGGCTCGCTGGCGCTTTCCCTCCCTCGCAGGGCCCGCCTCCTCAAGCACGACACGCCGCTCTGATGGCGAAGCCTCTTTTTAATTGAGACTGTCAGGCTGGATCCACGATGGAGCGGGAGGGGGCACGTAGCGGATATTGGAACAGCGGCAGCAGCAGCTCCTCAGCCGCCTAAATCCGACTAAAGAACAGCAGCTTTTCCAGAGGAGGGCCGGCTGCCAGCGGCGCCTGGCAATCCGTAGCTCCGCAGGATCTTCCTCCCAGAGGCGCCCGGAGATTCGCTCTCGCCCGCACCTCCCGCTTCTCTCTCTCTCGGTTGGCAAGTGGAAGGGAAGCAGCCTAGCGGCGGGCGAAGCAGCTGAACGCCGAGCCCTTGGAAACGGCCGGAGCGCGACCCTCCAGCCGATCGCCGCTTCGGGACGCCTTTTCCCCCGCTCCTCCTTTTTGTTCACTTTCCTTCTGGGTGGGTTTGGGGACGGCGGCGGACACGCTTCTTCCTTCTTCCCCCCCCTCTCCGAGAGTGATCGGTTTTGGACGCGCGCGTCCCTCTGCTCTCTCCTCCGTCCCCGCTCGCTCCTTCGCTCCTCGTCCCCTTGTTGCGCGATCCTCATGAAAAATCACATCTGGGGCAGCGACCCCCGGGCCCCCATGGCTGCAGCGATGCCGTGGAAGAGCGTGGAGTGGCTGCAGGAGGAGCTGGAATCGAGCGGGGGCAGCTCGCTGCTGCTGCTCGACTGTCGGCCCCACGAGCTCTTCGAGTCCTCGCATATCGAGACCGCCATCAACTTGGCTATCCCGGGCCTGATGCTCCGGCGCCTCAAGAAAGGTAATCTGCCCATCCGCTCCATCATCCCCAACAACGAGGACAAGGAACGCTTCGTCAAGCGCTGCAAGGCGGACACCGTCCTGCTCTACGACGAATCCACGGCCGAGTGGCAGCAGGACGGCGGGGCCCCCACCTCTGTCCTCGGGCTTTTGCTACAAAAACTCCGCGACGACGGCTGCAAGGCGTACTACCTGAAAGGTAAATGAGGAGGGGGGCGCACTCGGACCTCTAGGACCTCCTGACACGGGATTGGCGAGATTTCTTACTTCCTTCGTCCTCCCCTTTATTCGATCAGCCGGGCCGGAGGTTGCGAGTCCCCAGCCGGAACAAAAATTCCCGCCTAATCGCCCCCCATCTCGCTATTTGTTCTTATCTCTCCATTTCCCTCTGGCCTCCTATCACGTATTCCCTGTTTCCCAATCATAGATCTTTTGCTGCCCCTTTACCGGAGGTTTTTCTCCCGCAGAAAAGATAGAAAGGGAACGTCGGCACTTAAAAAACCCCAACAACAACCCCAAAACAAAACAGGCGAAGGACTTCGAAAAGAGCGCGTGTCTTTCCTTCCTTTGGATTCGGCTAAGCAGGATGTGTGGCTTTTGCTTTCATCCCCCGTTTGATTAATTGTTGTTTTGCAAAATGGATGCATGTGCTTGAGTACTGTACAAGCAGGTACTGGCCTCTGGGCCGCTCTGGTCTTGGTTCATTTCTCTCCTTCCCCCCACCTTCCCCCCACCCCCTGCTAAACTCTCCTGGGAGACATCATTCTCTTCCTCTCCAGAAGGAGAAATTCTGGCGAGATTCTTCCATAACTATGAACGGGAAAAGCCCAGGAAAGCCACTTCATTCCAACATTATTTACTCTAGACTTTACCTTGCTCCTTTCCTCTATCAGCGACCTTAGCAACCTTCCTTTTTTTAAAAGGAGAGGGAGACTATATGGCCCTGTGTTGGACTACAGTTCCTATGAGTCAGAAAAGAGAAGGATTTCAGGAGTGGTTTATTCAGAAGTTCTGGAGAGCTTTGCCTCCTTGCCTTTCCAGCCATCTACATTTTTCCTTTCCCCTCCTGTCTTGGTGCCCTTTAGTGGCTCTTCCCTCCTCAGTTGGGGAGGGAGGAGCTGACAGCAAGGAATCGCTTGTTCTACCCCCTTGTCACGCTGCCAGCCTAACTTTATGCAATGGTCCTATTTGCTCCACTATATTGTTCTTTACTATATGCAGTTGATCGAGGGAAGTGGCCTTGAGTGGCCTAGAGAGAGGAGGCATTATTCACTGCAGACAGTTTGCCATTCTGCTTTTTAATTGAAATTTGTTCGGCAGATTAATCTCTTGTGTCTTGCGCCCTGCTTCCTCTTCTGTGTCTTTGAAGGCCCCGACTTGGTAGATCAGCCTTTGCCTTTGAGCAACTTGCTTGATGACGTATCTGGCCTTGCCGCATTGCATTGGGCTCTGCCTCCCATTCCTCCCTGAAGTTCATTTTGAATGAAGACCTTAATTCATTAAACTCCCCATTCAGCTTTCCTAAAACACTCTCCTCCCCTGGAAGTATTGTGATACAGTTACTCTGAGTGAGTGCCAAGGTAAGGATAATTGCCTTTTCCCAGGACACATACCAGCATGATCACTTGGTGGCAGGATTGAGGCAGAAATAGAAAGTGATACTGAGCCAAAATTGTCCCTCTCTGTACTGTGTAAGTAAAATTAAAATTACAGATTTCCAAACAGCTCAAGGAAAAGGAAGTACTAAATAGTGCAGAGGGAAGAAATTGTTCTTAGGATAGGAGATCTCTATGTATGTATGTACGTTTGTACATACGTACGTATGCATTTGCAAGCAGTCCAGTGAAAGCTTCCCTGTGCATTGCCCCAATTTTCCTCTTTCAGTATCTTTCTTGCTACATGTAAGGTATGTTTTTAAAATGATTTAGCCCAAATGCTTTACCAATACCAGCATCTTTCCTCTTGACAATCCCAGTTTCTCTAGCCTTTTAACAGGAAAAATTAAGGAGTTGAGCTAATAATTTTCTCTTTTCCTTTCCTCTTCTGATTTAGAAGAGAGCCTGAATGGGAAATGTTTCTAATTAAAATTCCAAAATGGCTGTTTCATATTGTCTTTCTTTTTCAGGAGGGGGGAAAAGAAACCAGAGTCTCCCCTTCCTGTTTATGAACACAGCTGAACTCTGATGACTTTATTCCAACTGTGCCGGACCATTTAAATATCTCTAGGTCTGGTATAATGGTACTGATTTGTAAGGTATTGATTGGATGCCTATTAAAGATTCAGGAAAGAATTTCAGGTTCCATGTATATCAGTACAACACTGAATATAGAAAACATTGTGCACATTTCTATGGTATATATGTAGCTCTTTTTTTGACTGTGATCATAACTATACAGTTAGCTATTTATCTGATTGCAAGGAATATTCCACCTATTGTAACTTTGTTAACAAACGAAGTTTCCATTCCTGTCTCAAATTATTCTTCAGATAGAGAGCAGTTTCTGTATAATTGCTATTTTTTTTAAATTTATTACTTGCCCATTTAAAGCTAAACCAATTCCCTCTAATCTGTGGCTTTAAACATCCTTGATAGGTAAACTGGAAACCTCTTATTCTCAGGTTCGTCACCTTTTTCAATAGGACTTCTCTAAATGTGTACTAAGTAATTTAGCAGATGAAGCATCTTATTATAACTGAATAGTCTTGAAAAAGCTACAGCTGCTGAATTTCTGCCTCCTATAGAGTTCTAAGAACACAGGAGCTGCTCAAAAATTGAATAACTTTTTATTCCAAACTTAGGAAATCTTATTTTTACTACTTTTTGTTTTAAATCAAAAAGTAAGAGCGTGTCTTTGCTTCCTCAGATTGGTTGTGTACTTTTTCCTTAAAGAATGCCTGTTGAATGATTGAATACTTCTTTAATTGCTTCCTTTTCTACATATGTTCTCTGCAAAAACTAGTTGTTAAGGAAAAGATCCAAACCCCACATTTTCATTTAAATGCTGCTTGTTGGTATATAGGGCTCAAGCATATGTACAGAAATAAAATATATATATATATAGACATTTACTACAGAATTGATGTTAAGATAATAACTTTCTAGAGCCAGACAAGTTTTACAAAACAACATTCCCATTTTTGAGTTCTCCAAATTCTTCCTTGGGCTTTGTCTGGTGTGAAGATGCAGATTGCATCAAAGACTTCCTTAGCAAGTTGGAATGAAGAAGCAACATGTGTGATGTACCAACTTTTAAAATATAAAGCCCATCTATTAATCTGACATGTCTCTATCTTTAATTAAAAAGCCATGACACAGTTTTGGGAAGAGTTAGGCTCAAGAGAAATCAAAATGGGAGATTGTGGCAACTTCATTCAGTTAAATTAGTGCCACTTAAAATGCAATTCTAAACACTTTTACTTGGCAACAAGTTACAGTAAGTGTAATAGGGCTTTAAGGAAATGTCTGTAAAACTGCATTATGCTGTTAAAAGTTCTTGCTATTTTGGTACCACCACTTTTAGGATTTGTAACATTTTACTGTCTTCTGTTCAATGTGATCTGCAGACAGTGAGATAACACTTGTCTCCATGGTGTAAAAACTTTCTGATTAGAGGGCTGCATGTTAGGCTGCTGTTTAAAATAGAGGAACAGGCCAGGCCTGTTTTGGTGAGTTGGCAGCTGAGATTACTATGGCAGAGGTTGAGAAAATCAGGTAGCAGCCTTATATACAGTTAACTGAAATAAATCCAGGTGATTTTAAACCTCAGATTGTCTTAAGCTTCTTATTTCTGCAAACATTATTTCTTTTGGGGGCCCCAATGTGACTCCAGCTCTCTTGCTGTTAAATGTATATATTCATGCGTTATTAATCCTGTTTTAGTTTTAAGATTGATTTTATATTCATGGGATCTTCTGGGCCTCCCTGGGACAGTGTTATTTTACAGCATAAAATTAATTTCTTTAAAATCACAATCATGGTTTGGGGAGGTTATATTTAAAGAGCAAATTTCTAAGACCTCACCGACTTTTTAAGAAACATGGCATTAAAGCATATCTTCTCTTCACCTCCCACAGGTGGATTCAATAAATTTCAGACCGAATACTCAGAGCATTGTGAAACCAATCTCGACAGTTCTTCACCGGCCAACTCTCCTCCTGCCTCTGTCCTTGGTCTGGGAGGGCTGAGGATAAGCTCTGATTGCTCTGATGGAGAATCTGACCGGGAACCCAGCAGTGCCACAGAATCTGATGGGAGCCCAATCCCAAACAACCAGCCGGCTTTCCCCGTCCAGATTCTTCCCTATTTGTATCTGGGTTGTGCCAAAGATTCCAGCAACTTGGATGTCTTGGGCAAATACGGCATCAAGTACATTCTGAACGTCACTCCCAATCTTCCCAACATGTTCGAGCACGACGGAGAGTTCAAGTACAAACAGATCCCCATCTCGGATCACTGGAGTCAGAATCTCTCCCAGTTCTTTCCTGAAGCCATCGCTTTCATTGGTAGGTGTGGGCATCCTGTTCTTGACGTCACAGTCCTTTTGGGAAGTGTTCCATCATAATCTAGCTGTTTTCTGCTCTTACTACAATCTGTTTGTTATAGAGTTCATTTGTCTAAGTTTAGATTTGGCATGTGTAAGTTAGTAGGTACTGGTAACTGTGCCAGCATTTATATAAATATAACTGGATTTGGCTGCAGGCTTTACTTCCAGTTAAAGCCAAAAGATTATTCTCCATCTGACTTCAGTGAATTAGAAATGATAACATTTGGAATAGATTACAAGGAAAGAATTGGGTGAAGTCTTTTGATTTCTGTTTGAAAGGTTCTGAGCTGAGCTGTACACATCCCCCCACCCCCCGAATAATATATTTCAGGCAAAAATCACTCCCAACCCAATGCCGTGAGTTCTTACTCATGTTAAGTGTTGGAGCTTATATGGTCAGCGTAGTTCCATGATACGCCAATTAGACCTGTGTCAGAGTTGCCTAGGAGAAGAGAGAAGCTTCTTTCTTCTCATTCCTATGTCCTGGAGTCTCTCCACGCTGCTAGGTATATGCCATTGGAACCCTTGTGTCCTACCAAAGTTGCCAGCCATTTCTCATGTTCACATTAAGTAACCTCAAAGATTCTCAGAACAGTTTTAAAATCACAGAAGAAAACTTGGCTCTGGCTGACACAAACAAAACACACCCCTACGCATTTACCATTTGATCATTAAAATTAGTCTTGGTACATATATTGGTTCATTAACATGTAAAAGTCACCTGAGGGCATTTTTGTGTGAACCAGATAATATTACTGTAGGTGTTATTGGCTTCAACATTGAAGCAAGAAGCTAAAATAATGAGATTTTTATTTTAAAAATTGAGTTTTCCCCTTCAGTATTTCTGGCCCATTTCATTTTTAAAATTGCAATTGTACTGCAGTTTATCTGCCACATTACATATGCTACAAATAATGTAGCCACTGGCCAGCCCCGGGCTCTTACTGTAGCAGCAACATATGCTTGAGTGAATTGTTAAATGTAAATAAATCAAAGTTGTGTTCTTCCTGATGTTCCATACAGTCTAAATTCGTATTTTTATGGAAAGTGCAGGCTTAGATTCCCAGAGAGGTACAAGCTGGTCTTTGTTTTTGTATTATGTCAGTTGATCAAAAGTTTTGTATTTGCTTAAAGGGCTGTTTGTGGAATGTGGTATTTAGATACTAGCTTAGTCAAAACATCCTCTCCTATGCAAACCACAATTTGGTTTTTAGAACAGGAAATGATTACAGATTAAAATAGAAAAAAATGTGTTCAAATAGAACACTGGCACACATTTCAAGAAGCTTTTTTCATTTAAAAGACAATGCTGAGTGATCTGGCACTGATTAATGGCTTGGACCATGATATGAAATGAAAAGCCAACAAGTTCATTCCTTAAATTTTCTTCGGTGTCGTAGAGTTTATGAACTCTCACATTCTGTTCTTTAGCTAAATTACGAATTTTTTCCAGGCATAAAATCCACCCCTCAACATGTGTCCTCTCATAGTCATGTTGTTATCAATGAATGTGTGTAAGAATATATTGTATCAATGCTGTCCCATCAGTAGAATATATTGTTAATTACTCTCCATCTGTTCTGGGGTCCTTCAAGAGTAGATCTAAGATATGCAAAGGAAAACAACAGGAAGACCTGTTGCTTGGGCTAAAATAAATGTTAGGTACAGTTGCCTGAAGCTAAATATAGAGAAACATGCATGGAGTTGCAGTCTTATCCTTACTTTATTATAAAGATATCAGATAACTATATTTTGGATTGGGATATAATATTTGTTATGTGTAGACATCATAATTAACATTCTTCAGTTACTGCTAGTGCTTTTAGCCTGTGAAAACTGTTCACCCTTAAGTAGTTTTTTTCATTCCTACTGTTTACTTGAATATAATGAAACATGATGTTTGTATTTATTTTAAAGACTTTTAACAAATTTTAGATCTTTAACATCCATTTGAACCTGGTTGGTTTTATTTGGAAAACACAAACTATTTACTCAAGTTCTTTCCTTTATAGTACTATTTTTTTTCATATGGCAACATTTGTCAACTTAACTAGTTGTAAGTCAGCCAGCCAAATGCTGATTAATATTAAACAGAAACAAGGATTAAGTAAGTTGTGTCTTTAAAAGGTTCCAGGAACTCTGGATGCAAAACTATTATTGTAACTTCTGTCATTCTTCTCAAGATAGGTCTGGCTTGTTTCTTTATCATCTCCAATTATATCAATTGCGTACGTCTTTATGTGGCAAGACAGCATGAACTAATATTTAACTGCCTTGATTACACCAATCTGATTGTCTTTGCATCTAGGCAGCATGTGAGACTCAAGGGAACATTGAATTGTGAAGAAAAACTGCTTCATTAAAAGTGCATTTATTATAAGCTTTAATTTAAGTTAAAGTTCCCTATTCTACCTTGCTTTAACCCCCCCTCCCCGCTCCATTTTGTTCTTGTTGTTGTTGTTGTTGTTGTTCAGACATCTCACATGTTCCTTCCTGTTGCAGATGAGGCCCGTTCCAAGAAGTGTGGCATTCTAGTCCACTGCCTTGCTGGCATTAGCAGGTCTGTAACAGTAACTGTGGCCTATTTAATGCAAAAGCTCAATTTGTCTCTGAATGACGCCTACGATTTTGTGAAAAGGAAAAAGTCCAACATTTCCCCCAATTTCAACTTTATGGGACAGCTTCTGGACTTCGAAAGAACTTTGGGACTCAACAGCCCATGTGACAACCGCTCGCCTGGGGAGCAGCTGTATTTCACCACCCCAACCAATCACAACTTGTTTCAGCTGAACACATTGGAGTCCACATGAAGGAGATTTCGTTGTGGGGGGAACAACCTCAAGCCTTGAATAGCTTCTCTTGAGCATTTCAAATTCATTAATGGAAAAAAAGGTTTTTTTTTCCAGTCAGCTTTGAAACAATTGGTTTCTCCAAGCAGATCTACCTAGTTGCTGCTTAATTGAAAAGGTGTGCACCGTTTATTAGTATTCGGATGCGAATCCAAATGGTTCGGAAGAGTTATTTCTCATTCACCGGAATTATTTCATGTGGCGGACGGCCTGACATTCTGATTGCAGCTGTTACTGGCAATAACTGTTTTCTAGTTGTGCGTAGAGACTGATACAGTACACTTCAGTCATGCACATGTATCACATGTGCGTGCGCGCGCATACACACACACACACATACACACGTGTATTACTGGATCAGTGTGGGTTGGCTTGGTGTGGAAAGTAAATAAGACTCATGCACTTAGCAAACTTGACCAATAAGTGTTGGCCTGAGACTGTTGTTGTTTTACATCCTAGTTTACTTTTTTTTTTTTTTAAAAAAAGAGGTAATCTTATACTCTTTCTTGGGTTCAAGCTCTTTTTCAATATGTACGTTCCTGACTGTTTGTACAGACCAGGTTGCAAAACCAGTATTTTATTCTGTTTGTGTTCAATTTTATGTTTTTTTATATAAGAGAAAGAAAGAGGAAAAAATTCAAATGTTTCTATTGACCAAATGCATTTTGCACACTCTGTAAAGCCTCAATATGTTCTCTAGCATGTTACTGGGGGTGGGGTGGGGAAAAGACATAAGAAAGACCTGTTGCTATACCTAGGTAGCATCTAGCTGGAGTTTTCATGATTTATGAGAGCCAGTTGGTAAAGTATGCCTCTCCCTAACATATTCACCCTCATAACCTTTTCTGCACTGATTCTGCCAAGGTGACTAAGCACCAATGTGCTATCTGATTTTAAAAAGAAAAAGAAAGAAGCCCCATCATCCCATCCTATTCTGTACCCCTCACCAGTCTGTTCAATATTACCTGAGATAACATCTCATATAACCTCCACCCAGACCTGGTAAAAGCACCCTTGGAGGCTCTTGGTTGCAGTGCGCAACCTTTTTGACTGTTAACATCACCAGCTGGCCTGAAATCACTCCAGCTTCCAAAGCAATGAAAATGCTGTTCATGTTGCTAGCATTTATCTGGCACACTTGATTCTTATATACAAATGGGTGCATATATATGTACAAGTGCATATATATATGTGTGTGTGTGTACATATATAAATATATTGAATGGAAGGAGCAGCCTGGAGGTGAACAAAGAATCTAACAATATTCTGTTGTAGAAGGTTTGAGCACAGATTTCCTAAGACAGCTTCCCTCACCTGGCACTTTCCAGAGGGGTTAAGATGACCATGCCCAGATTTCCTATCAAGGCTAGTTTAGTCTAAGGCTGCCTGACAATTCTGGGAACTGTGGTGCCAGCGTGTGAAGGAAACCAGTTTGGGAAGGTAACTTGGGTAGAACCAGAAGGTACTTTAAATAGGAACCACGGGAGGCCATGGGATTGTACTACTTAGAAAAAAAAGGTGTATATGTGTGTGTGAGAGAGGGAGGGAAGGCTAGTTAACTATGGAGGCCATTGGAGTATTTTTGGGGAGAACTTTTTGGGATAACTTCTTTGCTGTGCCTTCTATAACAAGAAGACTTGTCTATATTTCTCATTAATGTATTATACTAGATGAGAGAAAAGTGGTGCTTATTTTTTTCTTGGGAGGAGGGCAGAATGGACATGGAAAAAATATTGGCTGCAGTGTAGTCCTTCCTTTTCCCCACCTCCCTTTCCACTTTCACTCTCAAACTTTTAAAAGCCACGGAATCTCCCCCCCCTTAAATATTCATTTTTTTTTAAAAAAAAAATCTGTTTTTCAAAAGTAAATAAATCTCCACATGGAAGAATGTTTAATGCTATCACATCATGGAACTGTGATGTGTATGTGTGTGTGTGTGTATGTGCTTTTAAGAAAATATTGGAATGATTTTTTTTATGTATCAATGTTAGGGTTATTGGGTCATTTAGGCAGGAAGAGTGGAGCACTACACATGGATGAGCAAGCAGATGAGGAATCTCCTAACTGCATCTTACCTCAAGGAGAAGTTTTATTTATCAGGGATTTTAGTGCATCTGTATCTTAAGCTGGTTTCTATAAAGGCTTCCTGTGCCATTGGTGGTCTACTTAAAATGCATCCTCTTCGTATATGCGAGAATTTGTTAGTGAGGGACAGCTTTTGCTTTCTGTGTTTAATGAAGGAAAAATGAGTGACCCTATATATCCTGAACCCAATATTGGGACTTTGTTTATATTGCAAATAAATACTATTTTTTCTTTAAAAAACAGTGTTTCTGTGTCTAAAGTGTTTCCCAAGACAGTTTGGCTTCCTGTTTCTTTAAAGAAGCATTATGCTGTTTGCCTTTAACGCATAACTCCAACCCAATTTCTATTTGCTTGTCAGTGTTTATACAGTATTTGGTTACACACACAGCTTAATTTTTAAGATCTGGGGAGAGAGGCTCTGATGTAAACTAAAGCTTAAAGAACATCCGGAACATTCTTATTGGCCAAACTCTCTTCATAGGTAAGACCAGTGTGGTTCTGGTTTCCCTTGATTGCAATCTTACAAGAACTTTCCTGATGGATATCGATGAACTCCTGGTAAATAAGCTGAAATTTAGACTGAAACATTCAGTACCAAAGTCAACTGAATCTTTAGAAATCTTTAGAAAGCTATCTTGGCTATTCAAGCGTTGTTCCTTGGGGAGCTCAGTTATAGAGTGATCACAGGAGGACATGAGTTTGGCACTTCACTTTTTGTTTTCAACTTTAGTTTGAATGTCATTCAGGAAACGTTTGTGTTTACCAGTCTGGTATAAACAGGTCCATACCTGTCAGAAATCCTGTGAATACAAGGCAACTGCACCTTTGCCTAGCAATTTCAGTTGGAAATTACAGTTTAAAAGCTGCCTTGGATAGTAGCCGTGGCTATTCCTAGGCTGTGAAAAATTGTACGTCTTCAATTCCTAACATCAGACCATGTATATATTCAGAGCCTACTTTGAGTACTAAACATGCTTAGTGGTAGGTTTTGATACTCCTTTCTGAAGATGAAACTGGGAACCATTCCTTTTGTTACCCCTACTTTGACCCTATCTCTCCCTCAGCTAAGAAACCATTGAAGATTGTTTGCTAAATCGAGGAAGGCTCTTTGGTTATTTCTTTTTTCTCAAAATTCTTATGAAATAGCAAAAGGAAAAATATTTGCCACATTCTGGTATCTTTCTAAACTCTTCCTCCTCCATCTTATACTTATTTTATGTTGTAGTAGGGTCCCATCCAATGACAATAGCAAATCGGCCCACATTAGCCATCAACAAAATGGAGGTCTGAACCCAAAGTGTCCAGACTGTGTAACTGAAGGCTTTGACTGCTTGTGGGTTAATAGATGAGAGAGCCAATATTTTTGTCTGGAGTTAGGTGACCCGAGAGTATGCTTAACAGTCACTGCTTGTTTGCTTAAGTGTGCTTTACACAAGGACTGAAGAAGCTCACTGTTTGCCCAGCTGGTGAGAAGAATTTTGGCTCATTGCTGATGCTTAGGGCTTCAACTGAGCTGATAAAAATCTGCCAACTTTCCACTCTATGAAATGTGCCTATAAACTAACTAATCCTATTTCCTTCCACCTCCTCTCTACCCATCTCTTTTGTGTCACATCATAATTTGTTAAGTTGGAGGGCAGGGATTGTCTTTGTAAGCTCTTTCAGGAGACTTATTAATGAAAGAGTAGGATACAAACGCAGTTGAGTAAATAAAAATTGCCTCACCAGATGTCTGGCACCACAGAACTGGCTTTGTCAATGGCTGTTTCCTTAGTTAGATTTACAAGCAGCAATCCAAAAATCAGTTGTCGTCACAATAGCCACCTTCAGGGTTACATTTAAGGAAAGGAAACCAATCTGTTAGGAAGGAGCAGAAAATTGATACAGACGATAGAAAAATAGCAGTGTTTAATTGGCTGCGTAGTAGAACTAAGAAGAAAGGAAGCATGCTTGCCAAAGATTCAGTTGCAAAATGTTTAGTTCCAGCAATATAGCTAATCATTTTAAAGATTAAATTGGGAATTTTGAAAGATGAAACTACAAATATGGTATGTAGTTTCATAGAAGTCCCAAAGGTTCTTTTTCAAAAGGAAATTGGACTTTCTTTGTTTTTCCTTGAAGAGCTTTGTTCTCACCCAAAGAAGCTTCTTCAGTTCTGACTGAATGGTGCAGGAGGGAAGGATTTATAATTTCATAGTCTATTATTTTGGTAAATTTGCTGCTCAAATCTGTTGAAGAAAAGGCGGATATTAATGGTATAAACAAATAATTTAGCAAAATTAATAAGAATACAGAAGGAAAAATGTAATATAACATCCAGAATCTGGATTTGTTAATCTTGATGACTCATGGTTTAATTAAAGTTTATTATTAAATATGTTATAATTGGCTGAATTTGTACAATGTGCTCAACCATACATATTTTTAAATAATGTGGACAAAATTCATTTATCTGGAGGAGGAACTGTACACCAGGTCCTTGGATCTATCATTCTCCAGATCTGGTGGGATTGTAACTCTCAAAATGTTCAGCCATTATGTTTCTTGAGAGTTTTGGAACATACTTCAAAGTTGTGAAATTGGGGGAAACTGACATACAAAGTGCAATACATGTTTCAGAGGGACTCTAGTAGTAAGACTGAGGTCTTTCCTTTATCTACTATTGATCTTTTGGTTGCCCCTTAAAACATCCTTGGATAGGATTCAGGATAATAATAGCCTCAGTTGTGTAAACTAAAGGTTTTTTCCCCCCAGAATAACCTGATTGTGAATTCTGGAACAGCACTGTAACTATTTTTAATCATCTGCTGACTGGATAGTTAAACCACATGACTAAACTTAATATTGTGTGGGACAGAAATGGCATTGCTGTGAAAGATATTTGAAGGATATTCCACAATGACCACAAATGGTACTTGCTGAGTTTGAGTGACATTTCCATTTTGGCATGTGGTGGGTTCCCATTCCACATCCTTAACATTTCAGTTAAATAGAGAGCTTTCCCTCTCCATTGTTGATGGATATAAGATACTGTGGAAAGAAAAATTGTAGGGTTGAAATGAGGGCCCTTGGTGTGGGTAGCATGCCATCTTAGTCATGTGCATACATCTATGTTTATAAGGAGTGCTGAAAAATTTCCTACAAACAATCATAGGAGAAACTTGTCTGTTATAGGATAACTTATGATTGTCTTACTTATGGGTTCTAGAGAACATAAAGGAAACATCATGGGATTTCAGCAAAAAAAAAACACAAACCCAGTTGCTGCTAGGGCATGTTTGTACCATGGTTGAGTTAAGTACTTTTCCATGGAGAAAATCTCAGTGTGAAAGTTTCTTCAAAAGAAAAGTAAGAAAATATCTCTAAATGGGATATGTTTATAAAGCCTGGTTTATGCAGCATGCCAACTTTTTTATTAGCTAAACAGTAATTGCCTGAGCATGCACCTATTTTATACCTTAAATTACACAGTTTACAAACCACGATGCTGGACTCACCCAACATATTAAACCCAAACCAGACAGACCACACTATGTCTTAGAGTAATGTAGGATTCCAACAATTCTGTCTGTGTTAACACTTACGGAAAGGCACTGTGATATTATTGTAGCCTGTTTCCTCATTTTTCATAGATACTGAGATATCTATTATTCATAGAAACTGAGATAGTCCCACTGTGAACAATTCTTTTCAATCCCAACCATAGATCGCATTGGGAAGTCTGGAGCAGGTGAAGCCAGATAAAGGGTACCCGGACTAAATTTTTTCATTTCCACGAAGGTTAATACAAGGCCTGTCCCTTGTGTGTGTCTCTTGTGCAGTGGTAGAAATAACTTCATTATTAAGTTAGCATGTCTTTGAATTCAGAAGCAGGAGATGAGGTTGTCCTCAGGTTTTCCAACATGATTCAGCCCAGCCACTTCAGTCTACCTTCTTTCCTATGTTTTTCTCGTCAAATTCTGGGACAATGTGAGCTTGAGAAGCAGACAGACTCAAAAGAACATTGAAACATGCAGTCCACTTTGAAGAAAGAAACATAAAGATCCTCATGTTTGCTGAAAAATAATCTTAGCACCTAGATGAAAATTCTCCATCAGATTTTCAACATCTCAGGAAATATTGTCTCTGCAGTGAATTACAATGAATTGACATTCTAACTTTCTAAGTGACAAGTTCTGAGCAGTGACTGTTTTGTGGATGAATGGCTGTTTCTGGCTTTCAGCATTTATTTTTCAGTACCAGTCAATCTTGGCACCTTCACTGTCTATCAACTATTATATGGTATTAAGCAACATTTGATAGAGTCTGACATGGAACAGTCAATATCTGCCAACCAACACATGACAATGGTCTATATTTAACGGGATCTGTCAGTTGACCTCAACTACCAGGCAATAAGATAAGATAACTTATTGTCATTTTTTTTCCACTGTGAGCACACTGGCCCACATTAAAGATGAAATTCTGTTTGGTATGGTATATATGATATTTGGTAATATCTGGCCAATAGCAGATGTTAATGTGTGGGAACATGCTGTAATACAGAAAAGTGGACTATTTGGTCCTCAGCTATGGTTGGATCTCAGTTCTCAGTAGCCCTAGGCAACATGGCCATTGATTAGGAATGCTAAGAGCTGAGCTGAGGTCCAGAGTTCCCCTCCTATTTTGCAACATTTTGACATGTAGCATTGCATGGTGACCCTCAATATTTAATGGCATTTGATGTATGACCTATCACAACAAGCCACATTTGATATGTAACAATGAACAGCAAAAAAACAGCAAAGAACAGCAAAAAAAATGACTTTGGATCTGTCTTCTAAGTTTTTAACTGAAAAAAGAAAAAGTGGAAAATATGTTGTTTAACACAGGCATTACTTTTCGGTCCTTGTTTTTTCTAAGGCAGCAGGCTTGATTTACACACACACACACACACACACACACACACACACACACACACACACACTTTCATTTGTAGCCTTGAAGACTTGAGAGCATGTAAATAGTTCTGCTAATCAACACTTTATATTTATAAAAGACTGGCACATATTTGTTGTAAAGTGCTGCACGTGAAGCTCTGGATTGCAGTCATAGCCTCTCGGTTACTTTGTGGATTCTTTTCTTGACCCCAAAATTATGGGTTTCAAGGGTTGAAAATTGTGCAATTGTGAAGATGTCTAACAAGTTGGGCTTTAATATTTTTCTATCCCAAATGAGGAAGCTGATAGGATGTGAGATTGACAGACATGTACTTCCTAATCCCTGAAGTGGATCTGGCACATCTCCCTCTTGCGAGGGGATGCATTAGCTCTCATGACAGGGGATGCATTAGCTCTCATGACAGGGGAAAAAAAGACATGCATATAAACCTAGAAGAAAATTTGTAAGGAGGACATTGAAATTTGTGGTCCCCTTCATCTATGTATTGCCTTATTTAAAATGCCATAGAGCATTCTATGCTCTTGGTTAAATGTTACTTTCTTATTGCTGGAGGACTAGAATTGCATTACAGATAGAGATTCAATAAATGAAGCTCAGATCATTACATCTGGTTTAGGGGAAAAAGCCTAGCCGCTGTCAAATTTCTCCTTGTGTGAATCCATTAAACGATGTCTACAGAAAAAAAGAAAAAGAAAGAAAATGTGAAAAGCAGCCTTTCTGAAAAAGCTGCCAGACCATGGCATTAATTTGTTGACCTCCTGAAATGGTTCATATGACCTAGTCTATCTTAGAATTAGAGACAATAGAATATCGAGCCAAAGTGGTCTGATTGCCGTAAAGTGAAACAACAAATGTATTATAATTAATTACCATGGTATCTAATCAATCAAGTCTTTTTTTAAATTTTATTTATTTATATCCTACCTTTAATATTTTTATAATGTTGGCAAACATACCTAATACCCTTCCTTCTCCTATTTTTTCCTCAAAACAACCCTGTGAGGTGGGTTGGACTGAGAGAGAATGACTGGCCCAATGTCACCCAGCCAGCTTTCATGTCTAAAGTGGGACTAGAACTCACAGTCTCCTGGTTTCTAGCCTGGCGTTTTAACCATTAGACCAAAATCAACCTCAACTCCTGGTGCCTTCAATTTTCTTGGCAATAGTATAAACATGGTTTGTCATTGCTCTCTTACGGGGAGTTTTTTTTTGCAACCTCCCAATCTGGAGTATAGCCTTGAGAATTTCTGGTTTGTAGTCTCTCATTCAAGTGCTAGCTGGGTTTATCTTTGTTTATCATTCTCACATCTACTTAAGTCAAACATATGTTAATTCAGAAAGCCACTCTTCATACATTTTGTACTCAGCTTTTTCTTTTACTGGAGTTAGCATGGATGTTCTGTTTTGTAATTAATCCTCTGCTTTTTACCTTTATTTTTTCTGGATGCTTTCCAAAGGTTAATCTCTTACTGAATAAGAGGTTTCTGAAGAGCACATTGAATGCAGGTGTACCCTACACTAAGACAAACACAAGACTCATGATAGTAGACTCTTTTTTTCTTTTACATGAGTACAAACACAGAGACAAAAATGTGGCAATAAGACCAATGACTTTGTTAAGTTGCTGTATGCCAGAAGCATAGTCCGGCAGATGACAAAACAATCTCTATTATTTACCATATCAACTGATAATTACCATTTCCTGCTGATTCCTAAGGAAATAAATTATCATGGAAGAGCACCCGGAGACTTCAACTGGTACAGAATGCGGCCGCTAGAGTGATCAAGGGTGTGCCTCGGTGCACCCGGATAACACCTATCCTCTACGAGCTGCATTGGTTGCCAGTGGTCTTCCGGGTGAAATTCAAGGTGTTAGTAACAACTTTTAAAGCCCTTCATGGCT
>JANHGC010006744.1:214798-228020 GCA_027560395.1 Boaedon fuliginosus | reverse complement strand
TGCGGGCTGGGGACTTCTGGGAGTTGAAATCCACCCATCTTAAAATGGCTGACGTTGGGAAACACTGCTCTAATGCCTCTTTGTGAGCCTGCGTCTAACTTCTGGGCTAACTTCTGCAATGGGACGTGGGAAGACTTGCACTTGGCTATTGATGTGCGCATCTGTGGGAAGATCAGATGACGTCATCATATTAGTGCCTGCAGCTGTAAAATCTTTACAGTTATAAACAATTTATGTCCATTGTTTGGTGACCGTCTGGCTTAAGAGCAAATAGACTTTTTCTCAAGAGACACAACTATGTCCCAGTTGTTTTCAGTACCTCAGATAGCTCCAAGTGATCAATGTATAAAATTTAGACAAAAAATACATGCTATGTAAAACTCCCCATTCAAAGCGCAATTACTTCCTTACAACACGCTGGCTGAAGTCTGGTCTCTTAAAGAAGCAGTACCTTCATCCAAAGAGAAGCCATTCTCCTCCTTCCAGGCCTAGCTAGACTATCGTGTTTCCTATGGAACTATGAAGAGGACCAAGTTAGCCCTTTGGCTGAATCAAGCTCAGTAAAAGTCATTTGCAAGTATCCTTCTGATTCAACAGCTGCAGTTTCAAAATAACTAATCTCAAATCCTGTATGCTACTGTTGGTGTTGTGCTTTAACTGGCGGAATTATGCTTTAACTAGCTCATTCTTTTATAAGAATATTAGCCAGGGTAATAGGCTTATAGCAGGTTTCCAAGAACATTTCAAGGTAGGATAAGGGATATTTAAAACCTTATATGGCATTTGTATAAAGCACTTTTATTTTTCTCTCTCCTTTTAAAAATATCTTTATTAAATTTCAAAATCAAGCATTACAAACCTTTATTTCTCTCTTTTGAGATACCTGTGTATTGTATAATGCCAGGAAGATATACCACACTGAGTTATTGAGTTATGGATTAGAACCATAACTTAAAGCAACTTTGTTTACATTTGGTGGAGTTTCCTCATTGGTTTTAGTGAATAAAACCTACATCCAGTCCAGTGTTTCTCTTGAAAGGAGAGACCCTGCCCTATGTCCTCTTCATAGGGGCAACTTTCTTTTAGACTTTCTGTTGGTCCTGTTGGTCTGGCTAAAGTTCCATTGTTGACAGTTCACGAACTAAAAGGAAACAACAGAATTTACCATAAATGTATCCCTCTCCCATTAACATATATTCACTGGTGGAATAATAGCAGCATTTTCATTGTGACATAGTATCTGGATTTCCAAATAAAATTTTGTGTGATTTTTAAATTCAACCAGACCTTCTCGTACTGCATCTTATTTTTGTAGTTCCTTTAGATGTCGCTATTTATAAATATTGAAACCATTAAGGTGGTTCTGGCCATCCCGAAGAGAAGGTCTCAAAGGATTTCATCTTTGTCTTAGTAATAATTAAGTTTTGTCATCTCCATAAATTATTTTCCCTCCATTGATCAAATGTTTTTGCACACTTTCCTTCACAAAATAAATATTTAGTACCAAAGCAAGAAGTGATAGATCTGGACTGATTATTTTATAAGTGCATCACATGTTATTAAAAAGCTGCCTACTAATGAATGGTTTCTTTAAAATTTATTTTTGCTATTTATCTCAGAGCAAAGGTATTTCTGCAAATCTTAGGGAAATCCTGCTCTTTCCATAGAAGGAATCCAGCAGTAAAGTGTTAGAATCCAATCTGTTATTAAGCACCTACCTTGATAACAGAATTTAAACATGTTACTGCCAGTTCAGCTCATTCCTTTGCATTGTTGCAAAATCTTGATCTGAATCTTTTATTTCACAACATAAAATTAGCTCTTTAACAATTGTTTATTATCTTATCTTCCAATCTATTGGGATTCTACTGTAAATTTCAGAAGAAGGGAACAAAACAAAGGTTGGAGTTGGAGAGAAAGAGAACCCGCCTTACTTCTTTCTCATAGAGATAATGAACATTCCTGGTTGGGTTTACCCAAAAAACACTTCTGAAAGCTGTTCTTGCCTGAAATGATAGTATTGTGTTGTAATATGCTTGAGATTCCAGATCTGTTAATAACAAATGAGAGACCTGCAGGCATTTCCCCCTCCCACTCCCCATATCGTTGCACACCCATATGTCTACATTTCACACCTCATCCTGCAAAAAAATTCTGATGCATCTGCATGAATGAAGTCATATGTTTTATCTCTCAGCCTAAGATTTTTTTTTTTTTGTGAAAGCCTGCATATTATGAATACACCCCAGATGTCCTGGTCTCATGAAATGAAGCAAATTATGGGTTTTCTTCAATATTCACCTCAACACTCGCTTGAGCAAATGTTATACAGGTCTTTTAAATGGTTGTCCAGAACATTTCATGTACTTTAACACATTGATGACAGCAGTAAAGATAAGCTCAGTGTAGAACCTCCGAAAACAATACAACAATTTTGGTAGAGTAATTCCCAAGCACAGCTACTGGGATTTAAATTAAAGTACAAGTACTTCTAAAATGCCAAATATTGGAACATCATGCCCCTCTAGGTGAGATTGACCCCCATCTTCTTGATCTTCTGAAAGGGCCTCAAAATCTGGCTCTGCCTGAATGGCCTGGGGCCTCAATGAGGGCGTTTCGTGGTCTTTGAAGACCTCACCCCACTGAATTCTGGTTCCTCACTTGTCTAATTTCTGTTAATTTTTGATCTTTTAATGTTCTCCACTTCTGCTTTTATGATAGCAATACCAAGATCAAGACAGAATTTATAATTTATTGGCCAAGTGTGATTAGACACACAAGGAATTTGTCTTTGGTGCATATGCTCCAAATATAGCATATAGGCTTATAGAGCACTTTACAGCATTCTCTGGGTGCTTTACAATATCGCCATATTTCCCCCAGCAATCTGGATCCTCATTTTACCAACCTCAGAAGAATGAAAGGCGACCTTAAGCCCCATCAAGATCAAACTCTAGGCTTTGAGCAGAATTTGACTGCAATGCTGCACTTTAACTACTGCACCATCATGGCTGATGTTATTCACCGCCCAGAGCTGTGGGATGAGCAGCATATAAATTTAATAAATGATGATAATAAAAAGAACGAACACATTACAACAAAGCAAGTATTTTAATTAGCATGCACAATTTAAAGTCTACTTCATTACTTTCTCTGCTAAAATAGTTGTCTGAATATGACTACATTCATTTAAACATTTCCATACCCTTGATGGAATAGTACTGAATAATAGGGAAAATATCTCACTGGTAAAAAGCAGATGCTATCAGCTTACTTTCTCTTCATAGAGTAATGTCCATACTACTAAAAATAATATACTGTAATATGTTTTTGTATGTTGTAAAGATTTCCATTCCTCCAAACTGGGCCATATGTATAAGCTAAAAAGTAAAAGAACTATCCAAACAATAGTATATCTAACCATAGAGTACCTTTTCAGAAAATTATATGCATTCATGCTGTGGAGACATCTTAGGCTGTTTCATTACAGGTAGACCTTATTTGCGGACAGTAATTGGGACTAGGAACTTGACCATCCCAACTTACAACAGTCGTTCCAGCAGTCCCGGTTACCATCATCAGTCTAACCTCATCCAGGTGCAGCATTCCACGGTCACATGATCACTCCTTGTAACCTGGCGGCTTCCCCGTAGGTTTTGCTTGTTGGAAGCCAGCAGTGAACGTCCCAACAAGGAGATCCTGTAACCACAGGGTGCTGCAAAGTCATAGTAGCCAATTGCCCAATGCCCCAATTGGGATCCTGTGACCATAAGGAAGCTGCAGGGGATGCAACTAAAAGGACCTGTCCTAAGTACCCCTTCTTCCACATCATGTGAACGTCAGTTGTTAAACAAGGGTGTGTTATGTGATGACTCTCTGTATTTTACCAACAATATGTGTTAGTTGTAATGCAGCTTTCTTCAATCTGATGCACTTTAGCTATAAAACACTATTGGCTAACCGGGATAGAAGTGGTAATCCATCCGGATGTGGAAAGCTTTTGTGAGACTATCCGTGTAATTTCAGTGTAATACCAGATTACAGTATATCCAGCTACATATAAAAAATCCACAACAATTTCCTACCGATAGCCCTTGACTTACAACTTTGCATTTAGTGACTGCGGGAAGCTACAGCAGCACTAAAATAGGTGAAAATAAGTTTTCACACTTACGACCCTTGCGGCTTCCCCATGATCACATGATCAAAATCCAGGTTCTTGGCGACTGACATGCATTCATGACAGTAGCACTATTCCAGGATTATATGGTCCTGACCTCTGACAAAGTCAATGGGGAGAAGCCAGATTCACTTAAGGACTGATGACTCACTTAACAACTGTGGCAAAAAAAGACCATAAGGAGCCCTGGTGGCGCAGTGGTTAAAGTGCAACATTGCAAGAAATTTCTGTCCACAGACTGGAGTTCGATCCTGATGGGGCTCAAGGTTGGCTCAGCCTTCCAGTCTTCTGAAGTTGGTAAAAAGAGGACCCCGATTGTTGGGGGTGAGATGCAAATAATACTTACATTGTAAGCCATCCAGAGAATGCTGTAAATTACTATGGGGCAACACATAAGCCTAAAATGCTATTGTTATTGCTATAAAATGCGGCAAACTCACTTATCAACTGTCTTGCTTAGCAATAGAAATTTGGGGCTCAATTATGGTCATAAGTCGAGGAGTACCGACATGATTACAAAGTTTTCTACCGCCCTGAAATACTATCTATAAAACCTAACCTACAAAAGACCCTTGTTGAAGCCTTCTGATTTGACCTTGGCAGTCCTTGGCATCGCTAGTGAAGAGGAGACACTTCCTCCCTCACAATATGCAAGTGACTCAGAATCTTCTTTCGGATTATCCTTTCCAAAGATATTAAGAATATATAAAGCTCTTTGACATCCCTTCCTTACTTCTATAATGTTCATTTTAGAGCTCATAAAAAGGAAAGACAGCTTGCAATTGATAAAGGTTCCCCTCCCCCTTATGCTGCTAACACTCCCGTTCATCATTTAACCAATTATAATAATAATGAAGGGTGAAAAGAATGTTGTAAGAAAGAACATACATTAGTCAGAGGACAGTTGATGAAAGCAGTGAGAAAACTAGAGAGAGCTGTGTCCTAGATGAAGGGGGAAGGAAGGGAGGGAGGGAGGGAGGAAAGGGAGGAAGGAAGGAGGGAGGGAGGAGGAACGAAGGAAGGAAGGAAGGAAGGATGTTAGAGGCTTCTGAGGGATTAAAAATGCTTTTAATGCAATTGAAAATAAGCACAGACTATCAACAAATTGTTTTTTTTAAATAATTTTTTTATTATTTTTCAACAAAACAAATATAAAAAGTAATATAAAGTATATCCAATCAGTGGTGTTCTGGTCTTATACATTTTCATATATATATATATATATATCCCTTTCAATTTTCTTATGTATTATCCTATCATATCATCATGTAATATTAGAACAACATACGAAGAAAAACAATATAATAATTTTACCATTTCTTCACCTTCCTCTTCTAAAACAATCTTGTCTTTCCCAACATGTATTTTCCCTTAATTCCTTGTCATTTCTAAAAATCTATTTCAAACCTATTTTGTATTTAATATTATAGATCTTCCCTTTTTTTTAGTATCCCTCTCATTTAAAACTATTCCTGCTTTCTAAATATCTATTTCGTTAATTAATAGTTTTAAGAGTATACATTTTATTATTATAAAACCTCTTAAAAAGAGGGGGGGAAACAGAAAAATAAACCTTCACTATTTCTAAATTAAAAACATGTTTAAAATATAACATATCCTTTTTCCATAATCAAACATCTTTCTTTCTACCCCTCATCCTCCTTTTCTTCCTCGAGAGGTCCGTTCCTTTCCTTTCTTCTTTTCCCCCTTCATCTTCCTTTTTTGCTCCATCATTTCTATCTTCCTTCCTTTTCTCTATCTTCACTAACATTTCCCCCTCTCTCCTAGTACTTGCTTCCCCCGTCTTCAGACTAATTTGGTACTCTTTCAGTTCTTTTTGATTTTTAGGAGTCTCGAAGACCACGTCTTTTTTATTCCTCAGAAAATATGTCCGAATGTCCTTTGTTACATTAAGCCTCTTCACTGCCATCTTCTTCGTCATGTCTTCCTCCTCTTTCATCTCCGTTCTCTCCTCCGTCTCCTCAGCTCCTTTCATCTTTAATTGATCCAATTGCTCATAGTCCAATTCCGATTTCTCCATTTGTTTTAAAATATCTGACATCATATTTCTCATTTCATTTCCAATTTTTTTAATTTCCTCCACTTTGTTCACAATCCCTTCACATTCATTCCGAACCGTACCAAGTTCCTTGTTTGTATCCATATTTAAGGGGAAAAAATCAGAACTCCAATTTCAATTAAGATATTTTAAAAAACGCTGAAGCCTCAGCCTTGCCTCTCCGCCACGCTCTTCCAGCCCCGGGGTGAGCAGTCCTTTGGAATGGCACCCTCTCGTTTTAGTCGGGTTGCCTCCCTCTTATTTTGCCACTTGACTCAATAGATGCAGCCACCAGTTCTTTGGGGTCAAATTAAATCTGGGTTTAGTGTTGTTTCACCCGTCTCGTCTCGCTCGTCCTACCTCTGGTTGGATTTTTTTCAGTCTTCTCCTCCAGCGCTTGCTTCTCCGGGGGGTTCCAGCTAAATAGCCTCCATCTTGGAAGCCGTCCTATCCGGTCCTTAACTAGAGCACAGGGAATTGGGGGGGGGGATTTGCACAACCCCTCTACCCTTCTTCCCACGCTCCTCTGCTTCGCCTATCCTACAGATAGACGTGGACCCTCTTCTGGGTCCTTGAACCTGTAGTCCTGGGGCAGCAACCTCAGAGCTCGTGGTTTCTGCTCCCAGTATCACCAGAAGTCCCGCCGGAAGTTGTTAATACAGATGGACGTTATTTATACAGTGCTTTTTAAAACTGAAACCTTCTACATTATGATAGGATAGGACAGGACAGGACAGGATAGGATAGGATTCTTTATTGGCCAAGTGTGATTGGAAACACAAGGAATTTGTCTTTGATGCAGATGCTCTCAGTGTACATAAAGGAAAATGATAATAGGGTACATTCGGCAAGGATTATGAGATGAGACACTTAGTGATAGTCGTAGGATACCAATAAGCAATCACATCATACTAGGAAAGCAAATAATAATATAAGCTTTAAAGATACAACAACATGGTCATAAGTGGGATGAGGTACAGTAAGTACTAGGAAGGGTGAGAAGAGTAATAGTAATACATAATATATAATTATAAAATATAATAGTAATATATAATAATAATAATAATAATAATAATAATAATAATAATAATAGTAATATATAATAATAAAAAACAGCCAGAAGGAAAAAAAAGGAGAAAAAGACTAATTTTCAGGTGAGCCTTGCCACTTTATATGCATATGGTATTGATCTGACAAGAACTCAGATTGTACTTTTCGACATCTTTCCTAGAAATAAAACGCAATGAGCATAATAGATTTTTTGTGGAGGAGATATTTACAGGATTCAACTTTACATAAACATTTTGGACTACAGTAATATAATTAATACTCACTGCATTGATAATTCTATCTACATAAAATTAGAATTTTCAAATAGAGGCTAAAAAAACCCAATCATACTGAAAATCACTTGGAGAATGAAAGAAGAAAGAAATAATTGTGATATTTTATTTCTTTTTACACTAAACTTTGTTCCAGCCACTATATAACTAAGTGTAAAGAAATTATTAAATGTGAAGATTCTTGTAGTAATTACAAACATGTAAAGCTAGGGATATAACTATTAAATAAATAATTTAATGTGATTTGTTCAACCAACTTGGTTTCTAACCATTTCATTTTTAACCAAGGGGACAAGGGGACATTACTATTTGATTAGAATTAGCCCATGGAAAGAGAAAATTACTAAAAGAGTCTACTTAATTTTCAATGTAAAACATACAGTTTTTTAAAAGAGAAAGAAAATGCCCAACATTTCATACTATAGATAGTGGACCTTCACACTTTTAGTTTTGAAATAATGTTATTTTCCATGGGACATACCTGTGATTAAAATGTTTTAGAAAAGTTGGGCATAAAAATTGGAAATTTCAGAGAAGCTCTGTAGTAGAGCAAATGTTTTGCTGATGATCCTGGGTTCATTGCTGGTTCATTCAGGTACAATTGGGAAATAGTCCCATTGGGAAACCTAGACAATTACTGGCACCAGTAATTCTAACCAGTTTGCATAATTGCTGGGCTGCGCTCAACTGGAAAGAATATCACTGCTGACCCCGTCTACCTGCCCCATTCCAGCAGCACCAGCTGAGCTAAGTATGCTCTGAGGCAAAGTATGCATGTGGATTCCGTGATCTCACAGCCAGTTAAAACTGGTGGCCAGGCCACCTGCCTCTGAATCCATCTCCCCATTGCCTCACAGGCGGCGTGTTGTAATTGGCTGCGAGATCGCGGAGTCCACATGCCGCCTCAGAGCATACCTTGCTCAGCTGGTGCTGCTAGAACAGGGAAGATGGATGGGGTCAGTGCTGATATTCTTTCTGGTTGAGCACAACCCAACAATTATGCGAACCAGTTAGAATATCATCACTGACTGGCACTCAATATCAATTGGCGGGAGGAAGATAGTCCAAGAACCATTTAAAGCCCCTGAACTGTTTTTGTAGCTCATGGAACAACCTCTGATGATACAGCAACAGCAAATGTCAGCAATCAGTGTTAGTTTCCATTTCCCAGGGAAAAACCTTTACCATTTTAAGATCTAGAAGATATGTAACCTATTTAAAAATCCAAGAAATCTAGCCTCACAGAGTCACCTTCCACACCAGAAAACTGGTGCTCACACTGCTCTATATTGTTGCCAAACCCATTCCATGCTTGTCCCCAAGTAAAGTGGAGTCTTGTCCATCAAAACATTGTCTCTCGAGAGACTTCCGGGGTGACTTCCGGCAATACTGGGAGTAAAACACGCAAGCTCTGCAGTTTCGCCACAGAACTGCCAGTTCAGGGGGCCCATAGAAGGGCCCTTGACCTCCTGGAAGGAGGACAAGCATAGGAGTGTGGCAGGAAAGGTAGAGGGGGTACGCACATCCCTTCCCCACCCACCGTGAGCTCTAGCCCAGAACCAGACAGGAAGGAGCCTAAAATGGCTTCCACCAAGCACGGAACACCCTGGGGAAAGTAAGAGCAGGAGGAAGAAGAAAAGAACCAATCAGTGGTCAGACTGGGTAAGGAGAGACTTAATTGATTTTGAACCTCTGGGGGGAAAAAAGTTAAGTTGCTGAGAATGGGAGAGCGGTGAATACGAAAGTGAAGGGAGGCAACATGCTGATTGAGAGAAGTCTGCCTCTGTAAAATCCCCCCATATGGACTAGAAAGACCCCAGAACATTGGTGGGGTAAGAAAGACTTTGGATTTTGGAATAATTATACTTTTGAATTTAATTTCTCTTTGGAACCACTCTACTTTGCTTTTTTTAAAAAAATGGATATCTCTATACGGAAAGGCTCAAAAAAATGGTGTGGAAGGTATTACAATGATTGATGAGAAATAGGAGTAGATATTAAGAATACAACGAATACAATGCTTAAAATACTAACCAAAATGGAGAAAATAGTCGAGGGTATTGAGCAAGCTGGAAAATTGCTGACACAGGACTTTGAAAATCTTGCTGGAGGAGGTGGAGGAACCGAGAGAGGAGAACAATGGGGAAATAAAAATGGCATCGGCATGACAGAAAGAAGGCAGCGACATTAGAAATTACCTTCTGCGCAACAAGAAAGAACTTAATATCAAGAATAAAAGCAATGGAAAAGGACAGAGAGAGACTACAGATCTAATAAGAGAGCAAGACACAAGTGGAAAAGAGACAGTAAAATTATTGAGCAAATTAGTTAAAGGAAATAAAGAAAATAGAGAGGGGAATTGGAAAGAGAGCTGTAAAAGGGAGGAGGTAAAAGAAGGATAGACTTCCAGAAAAGAAAGAAAAGGGATGAGGGATAGATGTATTATTTGAAATTTTATGAATTGAAGCTTAGTACTAAGATGCTTTTATTATTACTATTATTACTATTTTATGATTTCTTTTCTCTTTTTTATTTTATTAAATGTTGGATTTTTAGATAAAATTATTATATAAGATGAAATTAAATAACATGATTTTAAAGATTGAGAAAATACTATAAGTAAAATGAGATATTTTTAATATAATTGAGGACAAGATGGTTTGATAAGTTTTATCTTAGTGCTATTTTTTATATAAAACTTGTAGGGGAAAACTAAGAAGGATATGAAATGAATG
Source organism: Boaedon fuliginosus (assembly GCA_027560395.1). Taxonomy (NCBI): domain Eukaryota; kingdom Metazoa; phylum Chordata; class Lepidosauria; order Squamata; family Lamprophiidae; genus Boaedon; species Boaedon fuliginosus. The sequence goes on along the minus strand of JANHGC010006744.1, from coordinate 217,703 downwards.
TATAAAGGATAAGGGAAAATGAGTCTTTTTTGAAAAGGATTTTCTTTTGAAAATGGCTATTTCTTTTTATTCTCTGTATTTTTATTTTACTGTTCTTTTTTGTAAAGATACCAATACTAATGATTATATACAAGGAAATCATGGAAATGATGGTAATGAATATATGTAACCCAGAAAGACACAAGATAGAAAAACGATTTATGTTTTTAATTTTGTTTTTGGAAAAATAATAATAAAAAAATATAAAAAACATTGTCTCTCCATTGTAAAGAGAAGAATTGTTTAGACAGCTCAGTGATATAATAAGAGCAGTTTCATTGGTTTCTAACTTGCACTTTTCACCTCATTTTTTTCACCTTAAACCTTCACATTTGTAAGAGGGCCCTGTTAGCCTGTCACAGTAAATACAAGAAAAAAGCATTTTAGTCCCTTTATGGTTGAATTGATTTATTGTAGCATAAACGCTTGTGAATTCATGTCCGTGAGACACAAGAGAAGTCAGAGGCATATTTATGTGAAAGCTTTAGCTTGATACATCTGGAAAACACCTGGTTGGGGAAGGGTGAACTAAAATAACAAAGTATAACATTCCAGTTCAAAGAAAAGCAGTTTTAACAAAGAAGATAGCAAATCTAATTAGTAAGTTGGTAAAAATGTAGGCAGAAGGAGAGTGGTTTTCATTTGCTGGCCAAAAGTAATGGAGGAGGATTTCCTTGGACTAATATAACCACCATGTGGGATGCAACCACAGAAAAAGCTGTAATCTGTGGTGCCGTATCTCTCAACAGAGCTTATAACAATCTCCAGAGAGTATGGCCAGCATGAGTCATAGTCCAGGACATCTGGAGAACACAGTATAAAATATACTCTGCCTCAGCCATTCTAGTTTTAAAACTTCTTACTTAGGCCCACCAGCAAAATAGAAGCAAGGTCAATGAATTGATAGCCTGGACTCCATGCTTTATTTTTTAGAGCCAACTGAATGTTAGAAAAAAATTAAGCAAATGGTCTTGGGACTCTGTTTATCTGTGTCTCGATCAGTAGCTTAACAGAATGGGATGAAAACTGGTATGGGTCAGCAAAAGAAAGATTGTGTTAAAATGGGCTTAAATTATCCAGAGGGTGAGTAAGAAAGGATCCTGACAAATATCCCCAAATATCTCTGTATTAGAAGCAGTAGGGCAGTAGTGCCGTATCTATCACTTATTCTAAGCCTCCCTGCCAATTTCTTGCTAAACTTGAGATTTAAACACCCTTCTTTGTGCTTCCTAATGCACATATCTTTGTGCTTCCTAATACACATATACACACAAATCATTTAAATAAAACATGAGTAGAAAGCATATGTACACACATATAGGCAACACATAGGCACCCATCCTGATTATACTGCCTCAAGAGGCAATATATATGTACCTGTCCTGATTAGACATACACATTTGCATATGTGATTAGTCTCTGGGGAGACAGTGTTCTTTCTTTCACACACAAAGAAAGATGTGGTATTAGTCAGGAGAAAATACATATGGCTTTTATGGACAGTGCTAGCAAGAAGGTTGAAAAAGAATCTAGGAATGTTCTTTCCCTACCTTAGTTACTGTCTGGTTTGTTTAATGTAAACATTAGCGGCTTAGTTCATACTTCATGCTTAGGTAAACTATGATTTACAAACTCTAATAGTTGAATTCAAACATCATAAAAGACCAAACCACACAACTCATATTAAGTGTAGAATGATGTGCCCATCCATCCAATCATGTACTGTGTCCTCTCTTTGAACAGTAGTAGTATTAGTATTAAAGTAGTAGTATTAAACCAGGCCTTACAATTTTGCATCATGATGATATGTGAATGAGACAAAGTAGATTTGCATATTTAGGTTAGTTTCCCCCAGCACAGATTAATTCCAGAACAATACCCAACCATCCAGTGCATTTATCTGAAAAGAACTAACATCACACCATTCCTTATATGATCTGTGACAAAATAAAATAAAAATTGTGAACTTACTCAACATACTGCTCATTTCTCTGGCTATTCAGAATTGCAGTTAGAACTTAACTTATTGCGATAACATCAGCTAGATCATAAGGGTTGTTTAGAGAAAATTTGCAACTAGTCTAAAGATACCTGCAGGGAAGGGAGGGAGTTTGGAGCTTCATGCCTAAAGAAGCTGCCCTATTATAATAAGGACCAAAATAAATGGTATGAAGCTGTCAGAACCCATAACAATATACTTCCAGATAAAGATAACAATATATCTGACATCAGCTTTATGAGGTCCATTGCAGGCAGATTCATGCAAGAGCTGCTTCCATTACAAGGAGAGGTTTTCTTCATTCTTTTGCCATGCAATCCCTCTTATGACTTGTGATGATTACTAGAAGAAATTATTTCTTGGAGAGAGAACACAAAAGAGGTGGAGTTTATCCAACCCAGAAATCAATGATGTGTGTTAGTTGGTTTTGACTTTGGCTGAATGTATTGTATGAGCCCAGCCCCAGATCAAGGCCAAAGGATTTCCAATGCTGTAATTTAGTGTACTAGGTGCAATGGCACCAATTTTGCCCCAGCTATCATTAAATTATTCAGGATTAGGATACGGAAGCTTCTGCTTAATTGAGTTCAATTTTGTCTTTATAAACACAAAACTAAAGGAGCAACACAATATGCTCCATATTCCTTATTCCTTATTGTGTCATTACAATTCATCATTACAATTCATCGATGGAACTAGGCCTTACCCTTTGTGCAGGGTCACAACAGATCTTGCTGACTAAAATATGGACTAGTATTGGATTACATTTAGCAGTTCCCTGGTGTCATAAGTAAACAGTAAGTTTATTTCTTGTCCCAAAGGCGCTTTTTCAAAAGGCAACTGGACTTTGTTTTTCCTTGAAGAGGT
>JANHGC010006744.1:0-10215 GCA_027560395.1 Boaedon fuliginosus | reverse complement strand
ATATTTCAACTTAGTTAAATATATATCATCAATATCATATCTAATATCAACAATAATTTGTATAGGTATACCCAGTGTCTTAGGTTATCTTCAATCAATTTTAGTCACAATCCACCTATACAAATCCATTTAAAAAAAAGAAAAAAGAAAAACAATCTCTTATCGATACAAATAACATTCCAGTCCTATCTTATTCATACATCAATATAACAAACCATATATGTCATAAAATACTTTCTTTCATTTCCTCAACCAATGTTAACAGTACTGTTGTAGATTTATTACTTTAGAAATATAAAAAGAAATTTAATATATTTTCATATGTAATTAATCACATTATCCATAATTTCTCCCACCAACAGTACATCACTTTTGTTCTTCTTTTGCTAATTATTATAAACACAGACCAAAATTATAAAAAGTGATTGATGGTTGAGTTATTTTAAGGCTATTGATTTACACAAAGTATCAGGGAAACTTTGTTTCCTGGATCACATGCACTAGAGCAGGGCTACCAAACTCCCAGGCCACAGGCCGGATGCATCACATGCTGGCCACACCACAACCGGTTTAGCAAAGGGGGGAAAAGTCCCAATACATCATGTGACACCCAGAGGTGGGTTTCTACTGGTTTGGCCCGGTTCAGGTGAACTGTTTGTTCCATTAGGTTACCAGTTCAAGCGAACCAGTAGTTTGGGCAATGCGTTGGGCCCACCCCTGTGCTATTGTATCCCTTTTGATCCCTTTTTTGAAGCCCGGCTGATTGGTGCGGCAGTGCAATTGCCACCCATCAGCTGGGTTCACTCACTGGAGCTGCAGGAACAGGTCAGTTTGCAATCAGAACATACACACACATGCGTGCAATCACCAAACCAGTTAGACCAGTTGAAACCCACCCCTGGTGATGGTGCTGTGACGATATGAGTTTGACACCCCTGCACTAGAGACAGGTAGAGACAGTTTCAGAAGCTTTATGTCAGACTTCCAGATGACACTTTTTAAAAAAAGTGATAAGAGAAGTTACTTTTCTTTTAAAGGAAAAGGGTTTTGCAGGAATCTAGTCTGAATGGGAATATTTTAAAAAAATGCTTTGCAAAACAAAATATTAGTAGAAGCAAAGCACCCCTTCTCAACTATTAAAATGGTTAAATTCTCTAAAATTCTTATAGGCCTGCTTTTCTGAGACTCTCCTAGACTGTCCACAAAGACATGAGCATCTGGGAGATTAACTTTCAGATGCTGACTTAATCTAACATTTATAGGGCTGTTCCAGAAAACCAGTAATGCCACTATAAAGGCTGCTTTATACAATCCTCAGCTTTTGTAAGCAAGGTGTGCTTCACTGAACATATATGCAATATAAGATGAAGCACTATAATTTCTAGTGTTTCCAGCCAATATGGCTTTGGTTAGTACTATCTGAGAGAGATGACACCTGTCTCCACCACACTCCTCTCAAGGATGTCAGGTTTATAGGGCTTGATGTCTGTGGCACTGAGTTGCACTCCAGTTCTGCATAGTCCTGCTAAATCATGTCTTTGCCCCAATAAAGAGTAATAATTATACTAGGGGCAAGGAGTCTATTGTTTTAGATATGATGAGATGTGTAGGTGAGTATATCCTTCAGATACTTTAACAGATTAATAGAGGTGGAAGGAACCTTGTAAGTCATGTATCTAACCCCCTGCTCAAGGAGGAAACCCTTCACCATTTCTGCCAGATGGCAATCCAGTTTCTTCCTGAAAGCTTCTAGTGATGAAGCTCCCACAACGTCCGAAGGCAAGCTGCTCCATTGGTTTATTGCTCTCACTGTCAGAAAATTTCTCCCTATTTCTAGGTTAAATCTCTCCTTGTTCAGTTTCCATCCATTATTCCGTGTCTTCCAGAAAGATTCATGAAGATAATAGAAAAAGTCAAAATGTCTTGAAAATGCTTTACCCGCTGCTATTGTTTGCACTCCCCAAACCAGCCACTTAAAACTTTTTTGTAATTGTCTTCCCTTCTGCCAAATAAAATGGCTGACTGTTAGTCACTTTGGTGAGATGGGTACTATAGAAAACCACAAAACCAACCTCATCCTGTCCTAGCTGACATATTTCAGCAACAGAAAGCCCCTTAGTTCCATTTTAGACAAAAAAAAAACTGAACAAGAGGAAAAGAGTCTATAGCTTGTCAAACAGGCAAGCTAGCCTTCCACAGAAGAGGAGGGTAGCTGATAATTGACTCACCCATATGAAAGCATAGTATGTTTGTTATTGTATGTTTGTGTTCTTTTTAATTTTATTATATGCAGTTTTATTTATCTTTTTATAACTATTGTAATATTGTAATTTTACTGTTTTAAATTGTTGTTAGCCACCTTACATTCCCTCTGTTGAGGGAAGAAAGGCGGGGTACAAATGAAATAAATGAGAAATAAATGAATGAGAATGATAAGACTCTTTTTAATTTTGGACTGGCTACTGAATATGAACTGGCCAACCTAACATTTCTTTCACAGGGCCTGAATCACAGAAATGGGGAAGAGAAACATGGTGAGAGTTGCCTCCAGCAGGGAAAGGAAGCTACAGTAACTGAAGAAAGAAAAGGGGGGGGGGAAAGACTTTGCAGCAGTTTCAGTGAGACCACAGCTAAGCTAGAAATAAATCATCTTGGCTAACTACCCCTGCTGATGTCATGGGAATACAGAGATCCAGAACTGCTTTCATTCTGCTGCAAAATCCTCACGAAGAAGTGCCTTCAGTGCCAATTTGGTTTCCAAATATAAATATTTAAAGAGGAGAGTGGTGATGCCATTTTCTTGACTGCTCAGAATGCTCATCCAAACATGCTTCAAAAAGAGCTTTCTGTGCAGACTCAAGGATCTATAGGTGATCTGATCCCTAGTTAGTCCCTTATAAGAAAAGCATTTGTTTCAATCTACCGCTGTTAGAGTTCACAAGTTTATTCACAGATCCCTAAATCCTTGGGAGTTAAGCTCCTTTGATGAATTCTGAATGTTTTCTTTAAAATGGATGGAGTTTGGCCATTCATAAGTTTGTTTATTGTCAGACTATAACTTTTCTGCACTGGCTTGCCCAATGTCTTTGTCAAATGAGAAACCATTGCAGCTTTAAAGTGTACCAAATAGGCATTAGTAACTCAGAAAGCTATCTCTTGGATGAACATTAAGAACTTCTTGTTATGGTTTAAAGATGGCTTATATAAATCCTAAAAAGAATTGTATATAGTAAAAACATTGGAAGAGCAGAGCTATAGAGAAAACACAGAGATTAAAAAAAAACCTGAAGTGCAATTGATGTGTTTCAGCTATTCAGTTTTGACTAGGGAACAGCTGCTGCCAATAGCAATATTATTTCATTTTCTTTCCTACTAGAAAGGCTATATTAAGACAATGGTTTATTGTAAATAGATGGCTTTGGGACCACATAGCTGGCCTGTGTGAGACAGCAGTGATTTTCCTCAATGAGGCATTATAGGCTACAAAAAGGATGAGGTTCATCTCACTGAGGCAATTTGCTTTGATAGAGCACTTTATGCTGCCACGCAGCCTCAACTGGCACTGAGAGGCTGGAAGAGGGACCCAATGTTGCATAAGCACTGAAGTCACTTCTGGTTCCTTCAAGTGCCAGAGACAAACAGCTGGAGGTGAAGCAAAGCAAGAGGCCCTGTTGTTTTTGGAAGCGAGGAAGCCATGTGGCTTCATGAGACAGCTTTGAGGGAATGTTCCAGTTGAGTTTTGTCAAAGGGAACCATCTCTTGAAGTCCCACACCAAGGTTTTCTGATCATTTTTGGTTAGAACAATTTTGGCCCTCTCAGGCTTCATCTTAGGCACGGCAATAAATTGTTGCTGTCCACAAATTCATTAACAGCTAATAACAAAAGCTTCCCAGACTTGACATGGATACATAAATTGCTTTAGCAAAGATAAGAAAGAAGTCATACATGCACATCTTCAGACAACAGGAATTTGTCTGTCCATCTGTCTATGTAAAGCCTTTCCTCTCATCCTTTTAGCCAATTGACTTCTTTCTGTTGCCTTTGATGTTGAAGCATCTTTTCCATGTTTACAAGTCTATACACCCTCATATTTATTGGCTCACACATCACCAGATGCAGCTACACTGAACAAAGTTATTTATTTAATTATTTGTAGACAAGGCATGAACTTGGTATCAGGATTGCTGATGCTGCCCAATGTTGGAGCCACATTTGTAGCATATTCTGCCTCATTTGCTGGATGAACTGGTCCATTTGGTTCACAGCTTGGTACTGATATTGAAGCAAAGCATTGACAAACTGATTTAAGGCCAGCATGGTTGAGATACATATACTATAGATATATACACTGTGTATACCTGCATGCACAGAAAACACACACCTAGCAGCCTAAGGTTTAAATCCTAAACTTTTCCCTTTCTTTCTGAGATAGCATATGTTTTCCTAGCCTTGAATATCAGTCATCTCTTTTCATAATGGTTCTGTCTGATCAGGGCCTTTTTAATTCTCACTGATTAGCTTCAGGCCTTATACGCCCCAACCATTTATTGATGGAAGTAGAGAAATAGAGTGAGTGTCAAGGCCCTTGAGAAGTGGGTGTGGAAGAAGGTGGCCTGGAAGATGTTCAGCATGTGACAAGGGGACTTTTGAGAGCACCACAGGAACCCAGCAACCTGGGAATCCCCTTCAGAATGCCAAAATGTTTCTGGGTTGGTGACTGGTATGCTAAAAAGCTACACAAAGCCCTACTCCATCATTCCCACTGACCAAAACTCTTGTCTCAATCATGACTTTCCTCCTCAGCACCCACTGACCAACTTTCTTGCCAAACAAGTCCAAGAAAGGCAAGACAATAGTATTGCCTTACCTGCCCCACATGCCTCCCTTGGCCTAAGCTCTTGACAAATGAATCCCCTGAAACCTACCAAAGCTGAGGAACCAAGCCTTAAACTTTTTCCAGTTGGACAGCTTTAATGGGCATTGTTGATAATCCTGCCATGCTCAATGAAGCCTGTCATCCTGGAAAATCTTCCACACATTCTGAAAGAATTCCAAGCTGGGTGCCTTCAGTGAGCACAGTGAGGCTGCTTACCCAAGAATCTCCTCTGAGGTGCTGAAGGTTTTCTAGACTAAGTAGCTTCAATGCTCTCTAGTATAGTCTTGAAACCACTTAACTTGAAAGCATTTTGGCCAATGCTGGGGCAATAAAGTAAAAAAAAAATCTCTTTCCCCCCATCATTGAAATGATTTGAGGCTTCTTAAACTGCTTTGTTGAGATTAAGTGGGAGTGGAGTGAGGAAGAGTTTGGCTTATTTGCTTCAGCAAAGGAAATCATATTGAAAGCATAAATTTGTTTATCAAAGTGAGTCTCAGTGGCTTCACTTAAGCATATAATAAGAACTAGCTGGAGATCTATCTGGCACAGAGGCTGTCCATGAAGTTTGGAAAATAGAAGGTCAATGGTTTTACCCTTCCTCAATGCTGAATTTAATTTGATACATACCAGATGAGGCCTGGGATCGCAATAAAAGAGCATCTTGGTTGCATAATTTAAATTACATTTTAAATGTTTTCATTTGTTCTAAAAGGATTAAGTATCCAAGAGTAGAAGCATCCAGTGTCTTACAGTTATTATTTAACTGACTTTCATATTATTTTAAAATAATGTATGGATTGTCCTGAATTCACAAGATTTTCTCATAAATGAAGAATCCACTGTTCTTTGAAGGAGTTAAGGAGGAAAAGAAAATAAAGGAAGGAGAGAGGGGAAGAGTTAAAATAAGATTTTTTTTCCTTCCCCATCTGCTAAAATATAGATCTGTGGCAGGAAATAAGGTTTTGCACTGTTACATGAGCCAAGATATTCACAGTAAAATATGTAGTCTCCAGACTCTGCACAACTTGGAATCAGCCAAGTAAAAATGGAAAAAACATTATGCAACCTTAGCAAAATTTAACCCTAATGTCTAGGAATTCTTACCAAAAGGAGACTCTATTTTTCCTTTTGTGAAGGGTACCCTGGACATTCATGGAGGGAATAATTCCTGCTATGTTATAGGTAAGAACCAGTTTGGTATAGTGGTTAAGGCTCCAGTCTAGAAATCAGGAGAAAGTTTTGAGACTAGTCTAAAGCTGCCATACCTAAAGATGATGCAGGCAGGGTGGACAAAACCAAGGAATCTTGTCTAAAGACGTCACCTGAAGCAGACAAAGGAAATGAGGCCTGAGCACATGGGAAACACTTCCTCAAGGTCCATCAACAGCTACTAGACTTGAGAATCAACAAAGGAGGACTGTGTTGGGGGACAGAGCAGTCCTGAAGCCCGCCCATTCTTTGAGTTGTATTTGGTTCCAGATGTGGCAACTTCTGTCCCTCTGGGTAGTTGAGAAGGATGTGGGTAACTGATGAGTTTTTGCATGTGTGTGTGAGTGAGTGTGTGAAAAAGAGCAAATGTATATATTGTAACCAGTAAAGTTTTGCTGTTATTTTCTTTTTAAAAAATATTTTTTATTATTATTTTCAACAATTTTAAAATATTAAAACAACATATTGCCTCCGTTCAGATGTTTTGAGAGTTGTATAAATTCTTAAAATTCTATTTCCAATATTTAATATTTAAAACCATTTCAGAAAAGAAAAAAAGGGGAGAAAAAAGAAATGAAACACAAACGTAACTACAAATATATATAATTTATTTCTCTTTACCCCTTCCCCTCTTCCTCATTTCATACATTAATATCTATTTAATTTACATCAATATTTAATACTAATTCCCTTTTGGTCCCCCCCCCTACAATTTTTAATTATTTTAACTAATACCCCATTTCTAGTTAATGTCATTGTACCAATATTTTTAAAAACTAATATTAATAGACAAATATTATTTTATTTTAAAATATTCAATGCATCTTATTTAATTATGTTTCCCCTTGTTCAACCATCATCCTCTTTCCTGTATTTAAAAAGAGCCAATCTCCGTCTGCCCCCCCCACCCTCGTCTTCTCTCCGAGTCCCGTTCATTTTAATTTCCTTATTTCCCTTGTCTTCTTTTGTCATTATTTTCCTTCCTCTTTTATTCTTTACTTCTCCTTCTTGTGATCCGGCCACATAGTCCTGCTTTCTTTTGAGCTGCTTAGAAATTGTGTGTTCAGTCCCTTTTTTGTTCCTGAAAAAGTATTCCCAGATGTCTTTCTCCTGGCTTGTTCCTCCGGTCGCCATCTTTCCCACCGCCACAGCCTTCTCCTCGCTGATCTCCATCGCCACAGTCTCATCCAGTACGCGCTTTTTATATTGCTCAGATTGTTCAATGTCAATTTTTCTCCAAATTACTTAGCATTTTTGACATTTCCATTTTCATTTCGGCCCCAAGTTTTTCTATATCGTCCAGTTTATCCAGCATTGCCCAGGGTGGTTCTGGTTTGATGGCCGCCCACCCAGCTGAGGCGAGGATTATAGAGTGGGTAGGGAGGGGATTTGCATGTCCCCTCAACCCCCCCCATCTTCTTTGCTCACCCACCCTAAGAGGGGGCTTAGACCCTTTTAAGGGTCTTCAGACTAGTGGGCCTGGGGCAAAATGGCGGAGCTCACTCGTTCTGCTCCCAGTACCACTGGAAGTCCACCCAGAAGTCCCAGTTTTGCTGTTATTTTCAATTCACTGGATCTCCGTGTATTCTAAAGATTCAAGACCAATGATATTAACATGCTGAACCCTGAGAGCATACAGCAGTATCCACTTACTTCTGTCAACACTGAACTGAAGCCTGTAAATACATTGACAGGTTCACTTGTGCACCTTGTGGTTGAGATGTAAACCTAGTGTCATCAGCCTGGTTTCACCAAACATCATCAACAAACATGACAATGTTGTTTTTGTATTGTATCCTGGTTTTTAAACCAGACTGAAATGGATCCAGATAATCTGTTTCTTCCAAGATCTCTTGCAGCTGTCTTCCAAGCAACTTTTCCATGACTTTCCCTGCAAAGAAAAGATTGAAAAGTGGCTGGTAATTATCCAACTGGGAGTGGTGCAGTGATGTCCTCTTGAGGAGGAGGCATACCCTTTAATAACCCATGAGCAGCCAGGGTTAACAACAGGCAATTGAAAAGTCTGAAGGATCTTGTTATTCTTTGGATGTACTGAATTAAAGTCAGTCTAGTAGCATCACAAGACTGTGCCCCAGGCAAGTTCAACTCCAAGAAAATCCAAGCAACTTTGTCTACCAGATAGCATGAATATTTCTCATCAGAGTCCTGTAAATGGTCCATTGGTCCTGCATTCTCAATAGGGCAAAGGTCACCCTAAACAGGGCTACTATCAGCAGATGCAATAATGGCAGAGAAATAACAATCCTTCACCATTACATTTTTTAATACAATGCCTTGGTTCAAGCTGATTATGTGCCATCAAATCAGTGTTGACTATTAGCAACTGCATAGACAAACCTTCTCCAGGATCTATCCCCTACCTAGTTTTTCAGGGCTCCTACCTGGCCCTTTCTAAAAGTATAGCATTCACCTCTGTCTAATCAACTGATTTCATCTTTCACTGGGTTCAGCTTTTATATATTCATGCTTCTTCCTTTCCATGTTACCGCTGTGTTTCCATATTTTCAGCTTCAGCTTTTTTTCTTCCTACATGGTGACATCAGCAATTAGATATCCCAAAGGTTTTAATCTAACTACATCATAAACACCATTAGTACTCCAAAGGTTTCTCAGCTTGTCTACGATAACAAGTTGAGTGGCAACCAATCTGAAGAACCCATCATCCAGTATTATATTATCAATTATCTTACCTTGTTAATCCATGTGGATTCCTCGATGAAATACAGAAATGGTTTGGCCTCACCTTCTGTGGCATAGTACGAAATGATGTCTTTGCCATTGTCACCAAAATTATCATCTGCCTTCAGCATCTTCCTATATTGCTGATGCCTTATACAGGCAACTGCTTGCTTTTGCTGAGCTGCTGAGATGAATTTCATGCCTTGGATGACTCTGAAAAGAGTATATGATCTTGATGTATCCTCCCAGCATTCATTGCTTCATTGTTCCACTGTGATAAGGCAGCATAGCAAGACTTAAGGGGTGATGGTGTTTCAGACAGCAGGCTAAACAGTGGCTACATTTCCCCCACAGTCAAGTGTGTTGTGAGTACAACCAGAAAATATTTGCTTCTGTTTAAGTAACATAGAAAGATCTTGATTGTGGGAACTGCCACTGCAGGCTAAGAGTTTAATATAAAGTGTATGAATTGCTACCGAGTTAACTCAGCTTTCATCTGATGGTGGAAAACCAGGACTGTGGTCTGGAGGTAACCTGTTTATAATTACTGATGCCTCTTTATGATTTTTTTTTATTGCCTAGGCAAACTGAAGGAAACATTTTTCTATCAGAAATGTATTCATTTTTGCTTCACACACTGAAATAATCCACTTTGATCTATTTGCAGGTATGGGGCAACTTTTTATCACTGAACTCTTTTGGCAGTTACTGCCAAAGACAATTTTGTCTTTGAGCTCAAACTTAATTTTCTGTGCAGACCAGATACACCACAAGCCAAATTTTAAAATAACAGTGATAATGAAGTGCGAAAGTGCAGCAATGAAGATGTGAGTTTCATAGAAGCAGGGATAGTTGCCTGATCTGCTCAAAATGACATATTCAAGTGGCACCTAATCAGTATCTAATTGTGAAACATCTTCCAATTTATCTGCTCTTGAGAAGTGAGTGACAAGTAGGAAAAATAGTTTCTTCTTTCCTGGAAACACTTTGCAGTCATCCATGACATCCACACAAGTCTACATTGATTGGTTCACTTAATGTTCAACCAACATATTGTTAGTAGGTGTCAGCCAATGTGTCAAAGGAAACCAAATGTTTCCCTTTCCATCCACATCTTCAAGAAAGTCCGTCAGTTTTGATGAACGCTTTTATTTTGCTCACTCAGAAAACACAAAAACAATTATATAGGTGCCCCCTTACTAGAAGGGGGTTCTGACTGATAGGACAGAGCTTTCTGTGTCAGCTGTGTGGCCTGAGAAAGGTGTGCTGGCCTAAGCAGAGCCATTAGCTGAGAATGCGCCAATTGTGACAAGGAAGAAAATCTCAGAGGTATCATAGAATGAATAATCTATAAAGAGCCTCGGTGGCGCAGTGGTTAAATGCAGCACTGCAGTCTCTGCTGATTTGTTCAGCAGGTTGTCAGATCGAA
>JANHGC010006743.1:30978-49982 GCA_027560395.1 Boaedon fuliginosus | reverse complement strand
CTTCCATTCCCTTTATTTTCCTCTTCCCCCTTCTTCTTTTTCTGTTTAGGAGCCATGGTGGCATAGTGGGTAGTATGCAGTATTGCAGGCTAATTCAGCTCACTGCTAGGAGTTTGATCCTCACCAGGCTCAAGGTTGACTCAGCCTTCCATCCTTCCAAAGTCAGTAAAATGAGGACCCAGATTGATGGGGACAATATGCTGACTCTCTAAATAACTTAGAAGGGGCTATAAACCACTATGAAATGGTGTATAAGTCTAAGTGCTATTGCTGTTGCCATTGATATTTATTCTGCATTTATTTTTCATTTTCTGATTACTTTTATTTATGTTTAATGGTACAAACATTTGTATTGTTTTTAATTTGGTTGAAAAACTTCCTAAGCAAAAATTATTTTTACAAAAGGATGACCCATGGATGATCCTATTCAAATGTGGACCATTTTGAGATAGTAATGACATTTTGCTTCAAGCTATATCACATAATTATTGTTGGCTGAAAAAAAAAGAGAGATACATTGATATACCACCACAGGTTTCTGAAGGAAAGATAGAACATAAATACAATTCATTTTATTTGTATTGAGAAGATGACAAAGTGAGGGATGGGGTATTTTGTTTGGATAGAAACAATCAAATATATGACTACAGGATAGGGGAGAGCATGCTGGCAGCAGTACAAATTGAGTAAGAACACTGATGACAGAGTGGTTCAACACAAAAAAGCAAGTTCAATCCTTATTTATATCAATAGGAGTATAGCATCAAGATGAAGGGAAATCATTGTTCCCTTACTCTACAATGGTCAGTTTGTATATAGGAAATATTTTTTAAAAAAAAATATTTTATTTAAAACAGCATCATCCTTCAAACAGTGTACCAAAGCAGGTTACAGATAATATGTGCAATCATAGTTCACATTTTCATTACATTTCATCCATATATATATATACAGCCAGGAAGGGAAGTTGATTGTTAGCTTCTATTTCCATGGTGAACTGTATTTTGGGGTGTAGGCTATTGAGGTGTGTGAGGAAGTTGTCCAGTTTTTCTTTCCTGATGCAGTTTCTTCAGAACCCACTACATGTATAATTTACATGTTAATTGCAAATTGCAATTATTAAAAATGTGTCTCTTTCATGGCCAAGGGAGCCAGATGTTCTGGAACAAATTAAAAAAAAGGAAATATATAGACCTGTAAAAATATAATTGTAGACTAAAAGTAACTTACATTAAATTGTGCATCGCCCATTTTGCCTCTCAATCTACGTTTTGATGGAGGTAAAAGGTCATTTGTAAATGACCGCTGGGTAAGATCATTCGAGGCTTTGGGGTACAGTATCATCAATATGCTAATGATACCCAATTGTTCATCTCTACCCCAAACCAATCCAACAATGCTGCCAAAGTGGTGTCCCAGTGCCTGAGAGCTGTGATTGTCTGGATGGGGACTAACAAGCTCAAGCTCAACCCAGACAAGACCGAGTGGCTCTAGGTCCCTACTTCTTGGACCATCCAACATTTGCCATAATTGGAAATAGGGGCGGGGGATGTTGACCTCCTCTAAGAGGGTTCATGATTTGGGTGTCCTCCTGGATCCACAACTGAAATTAGAAGACCATTTGACAGCTGTGGCGAGGATGACCATTGCCCAGGTTCACCTGGTGCACCAATTGCAGCCCTTTCTGGACGAAGAAGCATTACTCAAAGTCACTCATGCCCTCATCACCTCAAAGTAGATTACTGCAATGTGCTATACTTGTGCCCCTGAAAAGTATTCAGAAGATTCAGCTGGTCCAGAATGTGGCTGCACGAGCAGTCATGGGTGTTCCTTGGTGCACCCATGTGACACCACTCTTGCATGGCCTACACTAGCTTCCAGTAGGCTTCTGGGTTCAATTCAGGGTGCTGGTCATTACCTTTAAAGCCCTACATGGAATTGGACCAAGTTATCTGCAAGACCACCTCCTGCCACCAATTGTCTCCCAGCTCCCCATGAAGTCACACAGGGTGGGCCTGGTGACTCCACAGAGAAGGGCCTTCTCCACTGCAGCTCCCACCCTCTGGAATGAACTACGCCCGGAGCTCTGGAGTACCCCAGACTTAAGACTCTTCTGCCGAGCATTGAAGACCTGGCTTTTCCAGTGAGCCAGATTAGCTTGACACACTGAATTTTATTAATTTTAAGGGTTTTTAATATTTTTTAAATATTTATACTATTATGTTAGTATTTTAAATGTTTTATATGTTATGTTTTATTGTTGTTGTGAGCTGCCCTGAGTCCTATGGGATTGGGTGGCCTACACATTTGAATAAAATAAAATAAATAAATAAATATTGCATTTTCTGATATCTTCACCCCTCCCTCCCAAAAAAAAATCACCAACTAGTCTGGGCATACAGAGAGAGAGAGAGAGGGAGAGATTGTTTTTGTTTAATGTAAGTTTCCTAGTTCTGCCTTCTCTGTGCTGAATTGATTGAAAAGTGTTGGTTGTCACAGATGCTAGAGCTTTAAAAAGATTTTATTGCTTCTAGCAGTGTAGACAGGGCAATAAGTATGAGTCACTGGTAAATATCCAGGGGTTATTCAAATAAAGAAACAAATAAACAGAGGTTTCCCATTATTTATCCCCTAAGATTGTGACAACTTGAGGCATAGAAAATATTTTTTCTGAGAGTTAGGATTTTTGAGAATTCCAAGAAATGAAGTTCAAAAAAGTATTTTCCCAAATATTATTCTTTAAAAAAAACCAGAGTCAATGGTTAGGACTCACATACATTTTTTGTTCTTTCTTTCTTCTCCAAGTAGGAGCATCAGGTTATATCTGCAGGCTGTTTCAAAAATGATACTCAATTATTGTAGAAGCTCAGCAATCAAATGGCAGAGGCTCAAAGATGAGAAATAAAGGGACAAATGTGAGAAACATTTTAGACAAGGGCAATCATGAAGTTAATGTTGTTTTTGCAACAATGAACTGAGAATTACATTGGCAGACAAGCTGGTGGTTGGTTTCAGAGTTGAGAATTGTTTTACAACATTGGAAGGATAGCTTTACACCTGATTGGCAGCAGAAGATTGCCTTTATGACCTATTTTTCAGCATTTCTAAAACAGACATGTTTCAAGCCAACATTTTGGAAGTTATTTTGTCTATGGGACAGCGGACACTTCTCTTGTTTTTCTCCTCCACTCCCCGCTTTAAAAAAAATTAAGCTCAAGTACGTAGTGCTTATACAGATAATTAGTAATTTAGACTGCATAATGTGTCAATGATGACATAAAGGTGAAAAATTTTAAAAAATGTAATTAAAAAAAATTAAAAATGTAAAAAACATTTCTTTTTAAATTGTCACCTTTATGTCATCATTATTTTCTTTATGTGTGTGTCCTTTATAGATTAGAAAAGGGAGCAGAGGAAAGCCAGAGCTGTGATATTTGCTAAAAGAATAACTGTTGTACAAACATGATCAGCTGGCAAAATAGGATTTTAGCACCTGATACAAATACATCATATAGGGTAACACTTCAGGTAGAACACTTGTCAAGTCAGCAGGCAGAAAATGTTTGGTCTTCTAGGGAAGGTTCTGACAGTGGGGAAGGCAGGAAGAAAATTGAAAAAGCATAATAAATGATGCTGATGATTAATTAGCCTTCAATTGAAAGAGTTGGAAAAAATAAGAATATTAGCGGGAATTATATTTTTAACATAGTACTCTTATGTAAAATAGTCCTAATTTAATACTATGTCAGTTGAAAGGGATTATAATGAGAGCAAATTCTTTCTGCCAGTTGAATCCAAGATCTGCTGGCAATGAGATCTGTTAGTGGAACAGAGAAAGATATTGACAAAACATACAGAAGAAGTGTTAGGGTGGCTAGCATGTTGTGGATACAGGAATCAATAGACCCTGCCAAATAATGCCAAGGTAGTTAATTTAGTTTAGATTTAGCCCCTAACAGAACCAGTATGGTTAACTCCACCCAACCAGTTATACTGGGGGAATGTGAAAACCCAATCAATTGACCTCTGATACATAAGAAAAAGAGAGAGAAAAGTGGCAGAATAATTAACCCTATCTCTATTAGAATTCACCACCAAGACTAGAAGCAGCGTGTCTCCCAAATATTGAAATTTGCAACATCAAGATCTGTGCCTGCTTGTTTAAGGAGAGAAAGGGCTGGTGATGTAAGATACTCTGCTGTCATGATAACTGATGTAGTATCAGGCACTTCCTGAAGAAAGCAGGCAGGGATTTTGTATGACTAAAATGACTTTATCTGATTGATATGAGTGTATTGCCACCAATTGATTGGGTTAGTGGCTGACTAGGAAAAAGAAGGTGTTATTGGGACAAGGGCACATCTAGTCCTGCACAAAACCATTCTTGGTCTTCATGGAAATGTGGTGGTGCAGTGGTTAGAATGTAATATTGCATGCTGACTCTGCCCACAGCAGGAATTAGATCTTGACTGGATCATCTTTCCATCCGTCCAAGGTCATTAAAATGAGGACCCAGATTCTTGAAGGCAATATGTTGACTATGTAAACTGCTTAGAGAGTGCTGTAAAGCACTATAAAGTGGCATATGCATTTCAGTGCTATTGCTAAATGCTATAGTTGTATAATCCAACCTATGGGATTTAATTTGACCTCCAAAAGAAGTCCCTCTCCTCCTTTCTGAAAGGGAAAATATTTAAATTCCAATGGCTTTGGCCATTTTAGCTGCAGAAGAATTGGTCACCAGTTTTAAATGTGCTAATATGAGGCTTCCTTCTGAGTCCACCATTATAAATTTGTCCCACAAATCTGTTCAATTGGTCTTGAATTCAAAAACTCTCTGCATTATGCATTGAGATTGATAGATGTATTAAATAATAAAGAGACCATAGAGTGACAGGGGAGGCACACTAATTCATTAAAAGGGTACAGTGTGTTCCCAAATTATTTCTAGCCAGAAGCTTTTTGGGTTTTTTTTTGCTCTCTCTTCAGAATATGCCACAGGAGCATTATCTGATTTTTGTTTTTTATTGACAGCCCCTCACTATAATATATTCTGCTGTGAAGCAGACTACAATATTCCTGCAGTTTTATTAGATGCTGCAAGCCTTTTCTAAAGAAAACAAAATATCCCAGGTGATCTTAAATTTTGAGGAGGACTTCAGTCAGCAGAATGTAAAGGCATATCAGAAAGCTCTCGTTCCTCTTGCTGTTAGGCACGTTCAAGGAAGAACAGTCAACAAGACAGCTCTCGTTGGTAGGGCAACTGGGTGCTAATATTCACTTAAAGCAGGCAAAGTCCTCCACGTTGTTCAGTATTGAAATAAGAAAAACACAAATGACAGAACTTGGAGAAAGAAATACTAATGTTATATCTTAAAAGTAAATGGCATAGTCATTCAGTTTAGATAACTTTAGTGAGAGATGAAAGGGTCTGTTATAATCAACTAAAGGATAATGAAAGAAAATATCCTGTAAATATCTTGTTTGAGCAGGGGGTTGGACTAGAAGACCTCCAAAGTCCCTTCCAACTCTGTTTTTCTGATATTCAATCTGCACATTAGAATCAGCTATAAAATCACCTGTCAAATTGTATGAATGACTGTGTGATGAAAAATATGTTAAGATCATCTTTGATTATATAGTGTTCCTGACCTTTTACCACATTGAGTGTTTCACATATTCAGGTAAATGACTGAATGATGCTTTAATAAATTATAATTATAAGAATATACAATAGTGCCATACATTGCATTAAAAAGTGCAACAGAATCAATTGTGTGATAATACTATTGTAAATGGATATTAGAAATTCTAGCTGGGTACCATTTCTTTCTCATGCAATAGGAGACATTTTAGACACAGCTAGGCACTTGATAAAATACTGCATACTAAGATTGGGGGGGGAAATCAATGTACATCAAGATTCTTTCTGAGATCAGTCAGTTTACTACCAATTTCAAGCTGACCTTAATATGGCCATCTATTGGCATTTTGCTGCCATTAGTTGGGACTTCGTGGCAGCCAAAATCCTATCATAATTGAATGATTCATCACTGATTCTTCTATTGCTGTTTGTTTGTAATCTTTAGGAAATAGCCTGATTCATCTGCAAAATGACTTATTTTATTGAATAATTCCTATTCTTTCTCAATCCAAAGTAACATAAGGTTCTTCATAAAATGTGGTTCTTTTGTACAAACTGTGTACCTAGAATGAGTGATCAAATGTCAGCCAGAACAACTGGTCAGTCAATACGTCTACATCAGGAATAGCCATTGTTACTCTGGTAGCATTGCAAACAATATACCTACCTTTTCTTCAAAGTTCTAAGAATAACATCACTCTCCTTTTTTTGCATTCATAACAAATCTCTAAGGCTTAGAGACAGTGAGTTTCATGGTTAGGCAAGCATTTGAAATCTGGTCTCTTCAGTCTTTGTTTGATGTTTTTTTTTTCCATTATTCTATCGGTCACAAAATGGATATTTATGGGATATGCAGATGGGCCATGTGCACATAAGACAAATTTGGAAAATGAGCAATGCACATTTTAAAAGTTATGTTTGATTTATAACATCGTTTTGTTCCTACAAGTTTCCATGGCTGCTACTAAAAACATCACTCTGAGAAATCTCAGCCACTTTATGTAGTCAAAATGATAAGCAAGAAATAGAGATCCATCACTATAACATTAGGATGAGTTTATATAAAATCTCTGAAAAAAAATCAAGGAGGATGTTCAAATTAACTCTATGCCACATTCTATATCATCATCTCTATAGGCATTTAACTTTATTTTTCTGTAAAATCAACCCGCAACCTCAACACACAAAAGTAGGAAGAATCATTCTGTACCTTTCCTAAATGTAGAAGTAAAACAGGAGACTTCCCTACAGGGCAGAAAAATGAAAGCTGGTAGAATATTGAAAAACAAAGTTGAATCTGTCTTTAAGAAACTATAATACCATATTATTAAAATAAAAACAATTTCTGGCCCAAGTCATAAGAATTCCACCAACATTTGGGAAAATAAATTAAATGAGAATTTTTATTTTTTTATTTTTAAAGGAGGAAACTTGTGGCACAGAAGTAATATAGTGCATATGCAGTTTTCCAAGCTATTGAGTTCTATGGACGAAGTAGCCCCCACATTTCCCGTATATATATCTAATTTCATACTAAATTCATCAAAATTGAGATTGAATTAGTAGACCTTTTTAGAAATGTGGATTGGCAAAATACAGTTGTATGAAAACTTACATGGATTAAGACTCTGAAAATATTGCTTATAAGAGCAATGTTAATTGACCTGGGAATTGTGGAACTCCAATTTTAAGAAATTATTTCACAAACTCTGAGCCAGTATTTTAGGCCTATTTGACAAATCCAATTGTTAATAAACAATAATAATATGCAAAAAAGGTGTGTTTTTTTTAATTAGTCAAGGCAAAAATAAATTATTTGCTTTAATCCAGTTCTGCCAGGTTTGGGATTATCCTCCTAACTGAAATTCAAACATAAACTTGTTTCATATATTTGGTGTTTTAGGCTATGCTTTTGAAGAAGACCTTTGGAAAATCCTATGAATGATGATATTTGGCTGCTGGGGTTACTTGAAATGCTCCATGGGATCAATCATAAAAAGATAGCAAAGAAATTAACACCAAAAATTCTTCCTCTCTATTCCCACAACAATGGAGATTGTTCCATATTAATATGTAAACCCTTGACTTTTAAAACAATTTGTTTAGTAAATTAAAGTCTTGAGATGACAGAAAAAGACTGGAAAAAGCAAGACTACCCCCCACTCCCAAACTTTAGAGATTAACAAAATGCTGTGAAGAATTTGAACATTTAACATTTGCACATTTGCCTTGGGGTACAAATACATGCTTCAGTCCAAATTAAATAAGATGGATAATCTATATATAATGTCAACTCCTGTTCAATATTTGCAACGTTTAACAATAGTTATTCTCTAGTTAATACTTATTTCTGTTTTTATATACCAAAACCAAGAACAAAATCTTTATTAAGATAAACCAAGGTCATACAAACAAAGGCAAGATTTGGGGAGCTCCAGACTAAATAATCAGAGAAAATGTGAAGCTCAAATTGTTTTACTATCAATGTTATTATTCTTTTTATTCTGCATTAGTAATCTTACTTCCCCACCTTCTTTCCTCACCTTTCTTTAGATTGGAAAATATGAGCTAGTATTCTTAAAGTGAATAATAGTGAAATAATAAAACAAAGAAACAAACTTTGAACAGAAATTTACAAAGAACAAGCTCTTTATAAGCAAAAATTTTAAAGCGGAATGTAGAAAATGTATGGCAGTAACAACATAAGTAAAATTTATATTAGATAGGAAACATCTTTGATAGACTGTTGGTCATTGAATTCTAACATAGATAAGGTGTTATTTTGTTATTGATTATGAACTTCATATGCTATATTTTCCCACAGAAATATACAAGTTTGATTCTATTGCCTCTGAGTCATTCATGACCTCTAGAAAAAATCAACTCAGTAATATTGATTTGGGATGGTATATCATTAGAATGTCATAAAATCACAATAAACCGTAGAGCTCTATTAGAAGATAAATTGCTATATAGGGTTAATATTCTGAATTCTTCTCAGACTATAAATTTCTTTACTTAATGTTTGTACCGATCATCCAAGGATTTGGAAGTTTATACTGCTGTGATCACAAAGAAAGAATTGCTAGAAAATGCAACGACAATCCATTGAATTAAAACTTGGCAGCTAATTCCTATCCCAGATAAATTGAGAGAAAAGTACAATTTACAAAACATAATTGATAACCTACCCAGAATTAGAAAGATAGCTATCTTGATAGAAAAGAAAAGTTGGTCTAGAAGTACAAAGAGGTTCAAAGTAAACAACAAAGTAATGAATCGGTGGCAGACAATGAATGGGTATACAGCTGGAGCTGTCTTGCTTGGTTATAACTTCTGTGAAAAGGATTTTGGAATCTTTATCAGACATAAACTGAACATAAGCTGGCATGTGACCAGCTTGTTTCTGGTCAGTGATCTCAGTGGCTTTGCATATGTTGCTTTATTGACATTTTGCCTAATATATTTGTTGTTATGCAATTGTTAATATGCAAGTTACTGTATATATTTAGGTTCATGATTTGTACTTCTATTAGGCCCAAATTAATGAGTGTTGTCTTACTGAAAATATACAGGGTCACTAGATATAGAAACCATATGCAAATGTCTTCCTGACTTTCAAGGAATCTTTACAGTTGAACAACTATGGGATTAACTTAAATTAGCCAGCCTGAAGTCATGTTGGGAAAAAAAGAGAACATCCTCATCTACATAACTATTAAAGATAAATAAAACTGCTATAATATTTAATCTGCTGTTCTTCATTCCATGATTTCAAACTAGAGGTTCTGTTGTGGCCCCGTCCTCTGCTGCTGCGCTGGTGCGGGCTGGCAACAGTGAGGAAGAGGTCTTACTGAGAGGCGTAGACTCCAAAGGCAACAACAATGTCAGTGAAGGCACGGCTGGGAGGCACCTGGTCACTGATTGGGCCACCCCCTGCAGGGTTGAAGAAAGGTGTGGCTGGGCTTAGGTTTTTGCTGAGAACAATTGCAAAAACTATGTGTGAACCTGAGTTTTTCTGTGCTTCTTGTGTGTGTTTCTGTTCTGGAGGAATTCAGCTGGCTTCCAGGTTATTTGAAGATTCCTGTCTGGATGCCCTGATTTTGTTATCTGCTTGGACTTTAGCCCGGTATTTGGGACAATTCACTTGTACTACGGGGTTTGCTTTGTGGGATTTTTACTTTAAGAGACAGTGTCTGTGGTTTTGAAATATATCTCTTTGCTTAAGACTTACTGTTTGTTGTGTGTTTGCTGTGCAGTGGGTGGGCTAACAGAACAGGTTCTTATATAACCTGATTCTGTCAAAAGGATACAAATCAAACTTAGTCCCTTTTTTGAAAGAGATGGCCCAGTGTACCTGTATGTACAGTTCTGCATCATGATCCATGGTCATCCAAGGTGTACGTAAAATGAAATTGTTAGCAAGACCATCCAAGAAAAATAGGTTGAATGTTCTAGATAGTTATACTTTACTACATCTGAAAGTCCATGGATTTTTACCCATGTTCTGGATTTGCTTGAAGCTTGTTTTACTTGGGTTTTTTAAAAAACAAACAAACTGTTCCTACCATAATTCCTACTTAGAGGTTGAACCTACACTTGTTACACCAAAATTTGCTCTTTGTTTCTTTTTATTTCATTGCTCTCCATTTCAATTTTTATTTTGGAATTCATGAGGTCCTAATAACTCTTTTAATCTGTCATCAGAAAGAGCAATCTCTTTTTTTCCTGAAGCTGAGGTGAATATTTAAAATTATGGCTATAAACTCAAAGAAGCATAAACATTTGTTTTTCTTACTTTACTTTTCTATACTGCAGTTATCTATTATTCGTGTTTATATTAATGAATTAGGCATTCAGAAAATTAAATTCTCAGATTAAAAATTGAGTTTAGCTATCAGAAGCAATCAGTGGCTGGAAAAGACTTCAGTTCTGATGTTCTGCTTACAATTCATTCGAGTTGTCTTATATCAAGTTTTGGTTGAATTTCAACCAAATTGAAACTTGATGACGAGGACCTAACACTCTTTGTATTGCTCTAGAACCATTAAGAGTCACTCTTTGGATACAAATTCATGGGACATATAAAGTTTGTCCAATTTGTCTTCAAGGATATCACACACACACACAAAAACAACCCTTAGTTAAACCTTTATTAGATCAATATACACAACTTCCATAGTGTTCCCTTGGTTGATCACACTTATTGTTATGTAATGAAAAGAGATAAAGACAATCTGTCATGACTTATTCTTGAGAAATCCATCCTGACTTCTGGTAATAGTAGCATTCTTTTCAAGTACTCATAAACATGCTGCTTGACAGTGTCTCATATTATCTCACTCAGAACATATATTAAACTATCTCAATTATAATTTCCTGGGTCCTCCTTCCTCTCCTTTGAGAATACCACATTTGCTATTTTTTAATATTCTGGCACCTTACCAGTGCTCTGGGGGTTTGCAAAGATTAGTCAGCAATTCTGAGATCACTTTCTACAGCTCCTTCAAAACTAATATATATAATTTCCTTGGCCCTGGTGCCTTGAAATGATTTAAAGTACCAAGATGGGTTTTTATATATCATTATCCATCCTGAACTGCACCTAACTTTTTCTCAACCAAGCTAGGAAAGACTGTTGTAAGGAAAAAAGAAATGAAGTGTTTGAGAGTACTACCTTCTCCCTCTTTCCGACTATACTTTACATGAAAACCCGAAAGTCTCCTTAGTTCTTACTTCATTTGAACAAGCTCGAAAACCCATTATTGCCTTTCCTGTTTCTCACCAACCCCAATTCATTCTTAATGTTAGTGTCCCTGACTCCATTCCATTACTTCAGTGCTACTAGTTTAATTGCACCCCATCTACTAAATTTAATTGCATCCATCCATCCATCCATCCATCCATCATTCCACCCATCCCACACTTTAGTTCCAGACTTATTCAAATAATGAATAATGTATAGTTTTGTTTTTAGTATTTACTTATTTATTATTCCAATCTATATAGACACCCATTCCTTCCTTCCATTCATTCATTCTTTCATTCACACACACCACACACACACCACACAATCACACACGAACAATAGCATTCAATATGCATGGGTTGTTTCCCATATCATTTCCTGGAATGTGCAGTTGAAGATGGGTGGAGTAGAAGTCCCAGCAATAGCACCATGGCTTTCTAGGAAGGAGGCAGCACATTCCAGAGAGAAGACCTAAACAAAAGCCTGCATAGTCCTGACTTAAGTATCACAGCTTTAGTCTGGCAAGATATTGTCTAATAGGTGTAAGCAAAAAAGAAGGAGATTTTTTTTAAGAGATTGGAAAGAGGTTTTTAAAAAGAGATTGGAAAACTATTTGTCTAAAATTGTATTTCCTGCTTGAGCAGGTGATTGGACTAGAAGACCTCCAAGGTCCCTTCAACTCTGTTAAGACTCAGTTGGATTTTGCAGTGTCATATTGGGTTTGACAATCACAAATCTCATCATACAAAGTATAAAGACCAGTTGGCTACAATAACAACAGGAAATGTACTGCAAACTACTAAGTGTAATACTTACATGTACTATTGGTTAATTTGCGTTAATAGGCAATAATACATTTCCAAGTTCACAATTTATCCATTAATGCTTACTTAGAAATATATTTTAATAAGACAAAATTTAATTTTAATGTTTACCTTTCTTCCTTCATGAATCATATTGAATATTATTTCTTCAGTATCTTACTAAGCTGATATTTAATTTACAATTCTCAATTACTAAGGAAATGGCTTAACTAATTAGCATTGAATTACAACAGGGAATACTTGCATTAGTAATATTATTCATATCCACTTTAAACCGAATTGAAATTATGGTTCATACACATAGACATACACACATACAGTTTTAGTGTCTGAATCTGTGACAATATCTACATTTTAGACTGTTCTGGTGATTCTGCAAGTTACAAATATATATATAGCCACCCAAAACAGAAATAAATTGTCCTAAAATAACACACATACACACACACACACACACACACACACACACACACACACACACTGGATAAATGAAAATAGTTGAGGACTACTTGTACATCCATAATAAACTGTAGCTAAAGGCCCACAATCTTGGCAAAAGACTGAAGAAAACATCAGCTTAACATATCATTCCATTAGCTCCTTACATGTTTTGGTCTATGACAAGGGAGTTTTATTTTAGGAATCTTGTAGCAATCTTAATTTTGAAAATTGAGGTGCCAAAGTCACTTTCTCTCCATGAATGTAAGCACCTTTTTTTATTCTTTAGTAACTTTTTCTCCAATAATCGTCTCCCTTTCGAAATCTACCTTTATTTCTCCCATCTTCTCAGCTAAAACAGTGAGAGCCAAAAAGAGATAAGGACCAGTTAAGAAAATTCTCTTTGACAATGAAAAACATGGGTTCTAAGTCCATGATAGCATACCTATTTCATATCAATGCAAAGTATTTCCAATTTCCCTACCCAGCATTTCCAGCATTTATAGCTGAAATCCTCCACTGACAAAATTGAATCAGACAGACGCAGTTCACCCTTTGTAACTAAAGAGAATATTAAAATATACTGAACTCCTATTTTGATCTTGCACTTTCTGTATCTGGTGGCATCTTTTCAATAAAGCCATGGGCTATATCAAATGGGTTGTCAAGGGACATTCCGTTGTGCTATCAGGATAAGTTTGTAGTTACATTTGATGATAATCAGTTTTACATACAAACTTGTGTGTTAATGGATTGATGCAGGTTAATACTCGTAACTGATTGGACAATTTTCATAGTCCAGATGGTGAAATATGCACATGAGTTCCAATATGAATTTTTAAGATAAATGCTATAAAATAGATACACTGTAAAATTTAAAAGGGACTAGAATTGATCACTCTGTCCTTAGTAACTAAAAAGCAATTCCACGCAGTTTCAGAGTAATTTGAAAACATGGGTTAATGTAATATTGCAAACTGTAGAACATTATGCAAATGACCAAGTTAAAATGCTGGACACATAGCTTTGGGCAGTTGCATTAATATTCTCAGTAAGGAAGTTACTGAGTCCTGCACACTAATAACATTAATAATTTTCACACTGCAATCTGTAACCATGTGATATAGGTCATCGTTCAGTTTTAATTTGTATCATCATCTTTCTAAACTTAAATTGACTAGTATTAGGTCCAATTTACATGAGAACTGTGTAAGCCATTCTGAGATGTTCTTTGAAATGAGTTGAGAATATTTTTGCGCAAGAACTTGTTAGCTTGGGCTTGTACAATCAATGGTTTGCCATTCCTCAGTGACTTCCTATTAATCCCCCCTTTTTTTTAAAGACAGGGAAATCTTTTATCTTGCTTCATCTCACTTTAATATAAGTTGATATTATTCCAGTTTTACTAAAGAATTATAATTTACCTCTACAAGTAGAGATACACAGAAGGCCGACCTTATTTTATTGTTCTTCAGTGGTATAGTGATTTGCCTCATGTCCCTGATGTACCTTAGGGTTGATTTTATTCAATTTATTCTTTTGTTGGAGAATATTGATATCTAGCTTTTCAGAAATAATGCATCTGATGGTCAGAGGGAATAAGATATGATTGAATTATAAATACTTTCAAATATGTGACCAGACTGCAAAAAGCAATAGTAAAATTGACAGGCTGATGAAACTAATTGGAATATTTGTTCTATAAATAAGGGGCTCCTCTGCAAATGTTGCAGAAGTAGAAGGAAAGATTGGATGCTCTTGGTCCTTACTATACTGTGATGCTATGTGGGAGTATCCTTGGGAGTCTACGCTCAGAGGCCCTATTTAGGGAACACTTAGATAAGAGACGGCATAATCCAGCTGGATAGTGGATACTGAATTAGATACTGGATTAAACAGTTTGTTTTTATCAGCAGATTTCAGATTTTGGCTTAGCATTTCTGGGCTTCTGTTCTTGTTGTGGAAATCAAATCAATGTATATCAGGAATTCCCAAACAACTTCAGTTTATCAACCTCTTAATAAAATTTCAGATTGTTCATAAAACATTATATGAAAATGATTTCTGGCTTCTGTTCTTGTTATGGAAATCAAATCAATGTATATCAAATCAATGTATCCCCAAACACTTCAGCTTATTTATTTTATTTTATTTTATTAAATGTATACCCCGCCTCATTTCCCCTGTTAGGGGGAACTCTAGGCGGCTATCAACCTCCTAATAAAATTTCAAATTGTTCATAAAACATTATATGAAAATGATTTAATAAATATTACTTTAATTAGTAGTACTATGAATAACAATAATAAAGAAAACTCAAAGCTCTAGCCATCTCATCTTCAGGATTAGGAACTGGCCTGGAGCTCTACAGAGACCCCAAAAGATTCATGGATCCTTTGCATCATTTATTGACCACTTAGACCTCAGCCATTTACTGATCCCCATTTTGACCTCTAGCCATTTACTGATCTCCTTGAATGGTCCCATCAGCTCCTGGGGATTGATATTGACCACTTTGGAAACCATTTCCAAGTTTGGAACTAAACAGCCCCAGGACTGTTTTACTTTGACTACCAAGTGTTGGATTGTATAGCAAATTTATGCTGAGAGCTTGTTACCTTATGACTCTGCATATAAGGCCATAAATTAGATGATCTGAAATACTTTAGAAATATGAGTTTAATTGTTCATCGTTATCAGGTTTGCTTCATGAGGCAGCCAGAAGAAATGGAAGAAGAAGGCAAGCAATATCAGCTCTTATTTAAAGATGTACCGGAGGAAGGAAGTGGCAACACTTTTATAAGTGGCTGTAAGTATGCTGAATCAATATGCAAATGGCAATAGTGTCTAAGCAAAGGCAACAGCTTCTTAAAGCACATCCAGGTAATGAGGTTTTCCATTATCCAAGTGATCCAATTTCACATTTTAAATGGAGCAAGACTTGAGCACACTGTTTTCATTATGAAAGCTAACAGGGTACTATGAGCACTTATGTAGCACTGCTCATTAAAATAACTCTTTCCTGGCCAAGAAAGGAGCAGAGATTATTAAGCTAAACAATAATCACCTATTGATCTGTAACTGAGGTAGAAGGGAAGTCCAGATACTTTAGTCACCAACTGTTGTTTGTAATTGACAGCTCCCTATTATTTGACTGGGGGAGGGGGTTAAAGAATTTGGGCAGGAGAAAGACGTGATTGAATACTTTCAAAAAGGGTTGAGTCACTCATTACATGACTTGAGTTGGAGTCCTGATCTGGAACTTTTTAGACTACAAATATTTCATACCATTGAATGTTTTGAATTTCAAGTTCTATCTCATTCTCAGTTTCATATCTCAGGTGGCTACTATCACTGGAATTAATACTCATCTGCTCTCCAAAGAACTCCAAGCTAGCATTGTCTGGAAGACTGAAAAGTAAGCACTGTAAAGAGTAAATACAGATTGTTATATTATCTTATGTGCCAAGTATAACCTAATAATGATCTTGCTAATTTATTGCCCAGATTAATTGAATATATTGTTTCCTGCTAGTGAATTTTACACGGATGAACTAGGAAGTTGCTAACTGAGTTCAATTATAATTGTATAATAAGGAATATAGGATACATTTGAGTAGTTATTTGATGTATTTATTTTACTATTTATTATGTTTTTCATCTTTTTGCTGCTTTGATTTAATTTTATTCAAATGTATGCTTGATTTGGGAAAGATCTTTGGTCATAAAAACAAAAGAAAACCTTTTAATAATGCCTATTAATTTATAGGCAAAAAAAATTCCAATTTCATTAACTATAGTCATATCTACTTTGGGAATTCTTAGTATGAAGGAGAAGGTATAAATAATATGACAGATTTAATTTGGCACCTAAAACAACAGAAATCTAAAGCAACATTTCTAAAAACCGACCATTGAAAGACCTATTTCATTTTATTCCTTTGTTTGGATTGTTTAACTCTCTAATTCTTCTCCTCCTATTTAAGAATCCCATCCATCCATTCTTCCACCCCTCTTCCCATCCAATTGCTAAACTGCTTTATTCCAAAATTAATCTGGGCAACTTTGAGGAGTTAGATAAAATCTTATTTTTTAGAAAATGAACAGATTTAAATTCTCAACCATTCCTAATTATAAATTGAAAAAAATAGAACATGATGAAATGACAATTAGGCTTGACATTAAAGAAAGTTTCCAATCCTTAGATTTATAGCTCACAAAATCCATGAGGTTTAGTGATCCATTGTGTTGCTGCTCCACACATAGTAATACAGATGAAAGTGGAATAGAAGAGCAGGGGAAAATTTACCTGCTTGTATAAAGGAAGATATCTTCAAAAGGCAGCTTTTGACTTGGGGACATGTACTTCTTTTGGTTCTCAATATGCACTTGCTATAATTTGAGGTGTTTGCAGAAATTATAATGGTTGCATATTAATCAGCAAGATCAGGTTTGATGATAACAAAGCACCAAAGCCTAAGCCCAGTCCCAGAGGAAAGTGGTAATGTCCCATAGATGAAATAGGACAATGGTAGGATTCAGCTGGTACAGGATGGTTTGAGCAAACCGATAGTAAAATTTCTGACTGGCCCTGCCCCACTACTACTTATTGGCCTTGCACGCCTTGGCTGGTGCCTTAGAGTCACACTGAAGCATAGCTGCAGTTGCTCTTTGGCTCCCTTCCCTTGAACATGTGGCCCAGCCTTCTTGCCTACCTTTGCCATAGCGTTCAGCACAGCGGCCTCCCACTCATCTGACTTGGTCTGCTCCTGACCGTTCCAGCAGCAGAATAGCCAGGTAAGCACAGCACACCCTTGGGGAAGCAGGGCTGGGAAGGATGGTCAACCTATGCCTGCCCACCTGCCTTAGCCTCTCCATCTGATCTCCATGGTCTCAAATCATATGCCTGTGCCCACCCTCCACCCAAGCAGTGTGGCCTCTCCCCATCCAATCACTACAGCTTTGAGTTGTAGGCCTTTGCCTGCCTCACCCTGGGCAGCACGGCCTCCCCCATCCGATCAACACAGCCCTGAGTTGGACTTCCAGGTGGACTTTCGGTGGTATTGGGAGCAGAACGAGCAAGCTCTGCCATTTTGCCCCAGGCCCACTGGTTTTGAGGACCCTTAAAAGGTTCTAAGCCCCCTTGTAGGGGGGGTGAGCAAAGGAGATTGGGGGAGAGTTGAGGGGACATGCGAATCCCCTCCTTTCCCACTCTAAAATCCCTGCCTCGGCCGGCTGGGACAGTGCCTTCGGGTGGCCATTAAGCCAGAACCACCCCGGGAAAAGAAATGGGCTGGAGAGAGAGAGAGTATAATTCCAATCAGATGTGAACAGAGCTGTGATTAGAAGATACCGGAAATTGGAGACCCCAAATGAGATAAAACAGTGGAGAGTGGAGAGTTGCAAGTGAAGGAGAAGCGGTGACATAAGAGGGAGGCAACGGAAGAAGTGAGTACCATTCCCACCTTCCCACCCCCCACCTAGCGAAAGACTTTTCTTTTAATTTCAATTGATTGTTTGGAAATCTGGAGAATTGAGAATCCAAGAGGTATTTAACTGGACTTGTATTTGGATTTGGTGAATATTGGACTTGGTCTATTTAAAGATTTTAAAGATTTTAAAAAAAAATGAAATGGAAAAAGCTGCACTGCAATCTGAGGCAAATGCAATTCAGTGCTGAATAAATTGGATGACAGAGAAAAACTTGGGGCTGAAATCAAGGCGGAGATGGCAAAAATGATGCAAAAATTGGAGAAAACGGACATTGAGCAACATGAGCAACTTAAAAAGTACGTACCTGATGAGGCTTTGATGGTGGAAAGTAAAAGGAGAAGGGCGAGGTAGCAGAAAAGATGGCGGCCGGAGGAATAAAGGAGAAGGATATTCGGGACTACTTCTTGAGGAACAGGAAAGGAACTGAGTTTCCATCTCCCGAACAACTTAAAAGAAAACAAGATTGTGTGGTTGGACTGCAGGAGGAAGAAGCCAGGTTCAAAAGAGGGAAGAAAACAATGAAAGAAGAAAAGGAAAATAAAGAACTAAAACCGGGCGGGGCTTGGAGAGAAGACGAGGGGGGCAGGCAGAGATCCGGGTTTTTTAAATGTAAGAAAAAGGACGATGGCTGATTAAAGGGAAATATGATTAGATAAGCTGTATAGAGTATTTTAATGAAATGAGATTTGTTTTAGTAATCATTAGAATATAAAAATGTGGAAATAGTGACATTAACTTGAATTTGACTATTAATTAAAGTAATTAAAATTGTGAAGAGAGGGGATAAAAGAGAGGTAGTATATATATTGGAGCAAATTAAAATAGATATTATTACATGAAATATGGGATAAGCAAA
>JANHGC010006743.1:20743-30878 GCA_027560395.1 Boaedon fuliginosus | reverse complement strand
AAAAAATACAAAAAAACCCCACAGCCTTGAGTTGTAGGCCTGCACCTGCCTCCCACCTGGCTGACCAGCCACCTCGACCTACCGGTAGATCTCCAACTCCTGTTCGTCTCCAACTCCTGTTCATCTTGGTGATTTCAGTAGCAGGTAAGTACAGCCGGGTGCCCCCTGGGGGAAGTGGAGCTGGGAAGAATGGTCAACTGCCAGCTGCAGCCTTGCCCTGCAATGTCCCCGTAGGCCTGCGGCCATCTCCTACCCATCCGGCTGACTGATTGCCTCGAACTGCTGCTCCACTGATATTTTTCCATGCCAAGACACTGACACTGCTGCTCTCACCATGGAAGCAAGAGAGAGAGAGAGAGAGAGAGAGAGAGAGAGAGAGAGAGAGAGAGAGAGAGCAGTGGCATCACTGTCTCGGCATGGAGACACGTCATGCATCTCCCCATATTCCTCTTGCCGTGAGCAGCAAGCAGCCTCATGCAGCACCATTAAATTTAGCGTGCTTCACAAATTAGGAGGAGGGGACCATGTTGCCATGCCATCAAAGTGTTTCCTTCTCTCAAGAAAGTCCAAAAACAAAACCTGTCAATCGTCATATGCCTTTAGCTTAAACATTAACTATTGGATATTGTTTAAAAAAAGAAGTATTCATTTCTTCTGAAGGGGACAAAACAACAACAACATGGTCCCGAATATTTTATTTTGATAGCTCAGAACTCATGCTTCACTGCAGCATTGTTGGAGATGGTAATTAGGTGTCATAATAATGGTTTTAATGAATGCTTTCATTGTATTTGATGAGCTAATCAATAATTTCAGTCCAATGCATTATAAAGTCATTCAGCAATAAAGGCTCTCGATGTCTTTCAGCTCATACCTCAGAAATCCTCTAGTTAAGTATTTGTGATGTAGTTTTAATCATCTGTGGAACATTATGTACATTTCACAATTCAAATGAATAACTGTTCCTTTCCCCTCCCTTCCCCCATGAAACTATGCATTTTTTATGTCTCATTGTTCTCCTGGTTCTGCTATGAAGCTGCCTCTGTCAAGAGGCATCTGAATGCCAAGCATTTCCAAGAAACAGTTCATTACAGTGGGGAAATTGGCACTAATCCCATTAGGTAAGATTGCTTAATATCTTGCATTAAAATGCAGCCAGGTCAGGCGGATCAGGAGAGAGGAAAAAAGGTACAGGAGTTCAGAGTCTTCTATTCCTTCATCTTGATTCGACACAAACCATTTAGTCTTTCAAATACAAATACAGATTATTTTTTTAAAATAATAATAATAATAGTAATAAAATGCTTCTAGGAATCTAACTTATATTGCTGCATTTTGGCACTTGGCATATGATGAATGCTCAGCATCACAAGACAAGATAGAAAGACCTACACAATGAGTGCACATAGATTAGAGAACCAAACAAAAATATATAACACCATCAAAAGAGTGAAAGTATTGAAATGGAAATGAGCTGGTCACATAGCAAGAAGAACTGATGGCAGGTGGACTAAGGCAGTCATACAATGGATCCCACACACTTGATAAAAGGAGTCCACAAAAGAGGCCTAAAACAAGATGAAGCAATGGCATCAGCAACTATTGCAGGCTCAGCTGGCAAAGGAAAGCTCAAGACCATATTGGTTGGAAATATGCAGAAGAGGCCTTCACCTAGAAAATGGCGATAATGATGATGATGATGATAATGATGATGATGATGATGATGAATATAGTAAAAGATCCATATTCAAAAAATAGTCAATGTGATGTAGTGTTAAAATGGTTAGGTGCAAGAGATTGAGTTTTTAGTCCTCTTTTGGCTTGGAATCCAACTGGGTAACTTTGGGCCAATTACTTATTCTCTATCTTAGAGGGAAAAGTCAACAACATCTTTCTGCCAACTGATGTTGGACCAGCATAGTGGGTTACACTTCATAGTATTCAATGAATGAGCTTTCATCCTTCAGTAGATCGATTTCTGTTAATAATATTAATATACATCCATGCATGGGGAGAGAAAATGCAAGTATTCTCATGTTTTATAAATGAATCTTAGCAAAATTGAATAGGTATAAATCATAACATAATCAAAAGAATTTCAATATGATATAAATCACGTGGCTTCTCATTTCCACTAATAGATGCTCATTTTCTTTATTCTGGCATACATATATCAACACCACTCTTTGCTTCAGTTCTTTCTTGCTTCAGTTCTTCCAGCATATTCCAATGTATAAGAAGTCCTATGGTCTAAAAAATCAGAAAGCAACATACATGAGCAACTAACCTCCCATATTTAGTTATGATCTCTGTTCAGAACTAACCAGATACAGTCCGGATTTCCTAGTAGTGGGAAAACTCATTCAAGTCCTCCTGACTTGTGTTTATTTTAAAACTAGTGCTGTATTTTCAGGCATACTTGAAAATAAAGAAAAGACAATTTCCATTCCTTAAGGTTTATTCCCTAATTTGCATATTGGTTTATTGGGATGATGAATTTCTTGCTAATTCTCTCACCTTTTCAAAATGTATTCTTGTAAAGAAGATAATCAACAGGAAAAGATGACCGAAGGAGCAAGTGTCAATACTAGTCTTTAAATTTCCATAGTGGATGTGATATCTACTATTGTTGGGAATGTATGAAATGGAATCATAGTTTCAAAAAAACAATTTGCAAAGCATCTTCACATCTAGGATCCTGGAATTGCCTGACCTGGATTCTACAACACTGACTGTTTTTCAGAAAGAAAAAAGATTTCTCAAGATTATGCTGCTGTGTGCTGCTGCCACCTTGAGGATAATATCACACTGGGCTCTGCATTTGTCATTTGCACAAACCGGTTGAAAACCACAGTAGGCCACAGTGACAATCTGTTCTGGTGTCCAAGAGGAAAACTTCTGCATAAAGCACATCGCTAGCAAAGGTGCCTGCATTACATTGGATAGAGGATTATTTCAAGGTCTTCCCATATTAAACCTGCAGAGTTAGAGAAAAAGATATCGTGAGAAGAAGATACGGACCAAATTTTAGACTTGTAAAAAAAAATCTGAATCACTGATTCAGTATATTGATCTAATTCAATTTGACACTGTTAACTGTTGTGGAAAGTTGATATGATTCTGTATGGACAATAAATTAAGTCACTGAATTGTATTGATTCCTGTGATATTTATTTTAATTGACTCGGGAAAAAAAATCCACATTTTCTCTTCATGCACAAAGAC
Organism: Boaedon fuliginosus; assembly: GCA_027560395.1. NCBI lineage: Eukaryota > Metazoa > Chordata > Lepidosauria > Squamata > Lamprophiidae > Boaedon > Boaedon fuliginosus. The sequence goes on along the minus strand of JANHGC010006743.1, from coordinate 27,653 downwards.
ATCCGGGATATATAATTAAGTACATAAAATTACTTAGATCAGAGCTCTACCGAACTAAAACTCTGAATCTATTTTTTACATAAACATAAAGAAAAAAATCAAAACGCATTTACATGCTGGAATAGGCACTATTCATAATTCTGCAAGGCAACTGGCAACTGAGAAATATGCACATTCAGTGGATACCTTAAGGGTGCATATATTAAAGAATGATATGCACAAAACTGCAATTTCCTATGGAAATATGCTTGCAAAAAGAGTGCATGGAATGTACAAAATATGTACCCTTGAGAGACGTTCATATGAAAAGGCATATGAGTACTCAATGCAAATTATATTCAATTTATAAACAGTGGGGATTAACAAAGTGAGCTGGTTGGTAAGAAATTTAGAAAGTACATAGCTAACATAATTACTTCTTCCTACCTTTTGAAAAATTGACATATTTTAGAAGGCCACCTTCAACTTTCAAAACCTGCCAACCATGCCAGATCAGAGCTAGGCAGATGCCATGTGTGACAGGCAATCCCTCAATAAACAAGACTATGCTTTGTAGGGCTGTGTAGGTAGCAATGAGTAGCAATTTGAACTGCACCCAGAAGTCAACTGGCAACCAGCACAGCTCTTGAAGCAGCAGTGTTACATGGGCGCACTAAGACAAACCCATCACTGCATTTTAGATCAGTTACAGCTCCTAGTTATTATTCAAGGCCAGCCCAATGTAAAGGGGGAGGCCTGTTTTTCGCCCTCCCCAGGCTCCAGAGGATTTTCTCAAGCCTCTCGGAGGGCGAAAATGGTTTCCACTGCTCTGGAGGCCCTTTTGAGGCCTATTTTTTCCTTCCCGAGCCTCCGTGCAGGCCCTGCACTTACCTGGCATCCAAAATAGGCCAAAATAGGATACTCCTGGAAGCGGAGGGGCAGGATGGAAGACGGAGGGTGGGGAAGGGGTAGGGTGGAATGGGAGGGACTAGCGAGGGGTGGGATTTATGGGTTCACTGAACTGGGCAGACTCTTAGCTGGAGGATCACCTGAACCCATGCGAATCCGTTGCAACCCACCCCTGGAGATATTGATAGAAAAGGAGAAGGCTGCTTCAATGTTTGGCATAGATTTTGCCTTCCAGGCCCTTCAAGAATCAGCCCCAATGCATAGTCACTGGACCCTCAGCAAATCTGGTCTCTTGCTGCTGCTGCTGCTGCTGCTGCTGATTAACACCAGATCAGCTGGAATAAGGCTCCTCAATCCAATCTTCTAAGGGAGGAAAGGTCTGATTTGGCATCTGATGAGTCTATCTCAGAAATGGACCTATCTGGATTTCACGGAGAGGCTACTATCATCTAGAAGACTGTTGGAGACAGTCCTCTACAGATAACCAAATGTGAAATTTTACGTCCACATGTTTACTTGAGAAATCAGGTAGGAGTGCTGTTGCTTTATTGGTTTGATAGGCTTGATGAGCTTAGAAACAGGTATGAATGTCTACACAGATGCACTCAATGCATCCTCCTGGTCTTGTAAATGTTGACTTTCAGGATACTTTGTGTTTTCATCTATGAAAGTACTGTAAAAGTTCCAAACTCAACAAAATAAAAGAGCATGCACAGAGTGCACATATGTCATTAAGCTTAGGAAACCTTCAGTGAAACATTATTTCCAAAGAGAAAAGACTTCTTATGCTGGGTTTACTTTGATTTGGTTGGCTTCTTAAACTTGGGTTGGCTTCTTTTTAAAAATTTAAATTTTTTTTTGAAATAATCTGTTCAGTTTTAGGAATTCATCATTATACTCTTAAGCATTCTGTTGTGCTCTACTTGTTGGTAGAAAATTCAGTGTCCAATAAACAATGCAAAGCAGAAAACCACCATACTTTATCTGGTTGTCTTGCTAAGCTAAGTCCTCAACTTTTGTGCAATGTTAACACAATTCAGGATGCATTTTGCCATTTAGGTATGTTTGAACTTGTTGTAATTTTTTTAAAAAGTTATTTTGCTGTACAAAAATATGTGGAAGACTCATGATTCTTCCTTTTTTTGATATGCTATTAATTTGCAAGTGCTGGCAGCTAGAAAAGGATTAAAAAAAAACAAAACCCTTTTCCAGGGTGTGACCTGTCTCCTGGGCAAAACGTCTTCCAAGAAAAACCAAGAAAGTCCAGCTGCCTCTTGCAAAAGCATCTTTGGAACAACCATGACCTGGATGACTGAGAGTCTCCATAGACGTTGGGTCTTGTGGTTAAAGGCCACGAGAAGCCACGAGAATGCGAGTTGTAGTCCTGCCTTAGGCATGAAAGCCAGCTACATGATGCTGGGTCATCCACCAGGAGACTGTGAGTTCTAGTTCTTCCTTAAGTATAAAAGGCAGTTGGGTGACTTTGGGCAGAATAAAAATAAATAAATGAATAAATGAAATGAAATACAGGTAGTCTTGGACTTATGGCCACCACTGAGCTCAACATTTCTGTTGCTAAGCAAGGCAATTATATTAAGTGAGTTGGGCTCCATTTTATGACATTTTGCTACAATTGTTAAGCAACTGTACAATTGTTAAGCAAATCACATTATGCATTATGTGCATCACACAGCTGTTAAGAAAATTTGCCTTTCCCCATTGACGTTGTTTGTCGGAAGCCAGCTGGGAAGGTTACAAATGGTGATCCCATGACTCCAGGACAGTGCAACTGTCATAAATACATGCAGGGTGACACGTGGCCATGGAGATGCTGCAACTAAGTGTGAATAACTAAGCGTAAATAAGTGTGAAAAATGGCCATAAGTCACTTTTTTTCAGTGCTATTGTAACTCTGAATGGTCACTAAACGAATAGTTGTAAGTCTAAGGACTACTTGTACAACCGAAGGAGGGAGATACCGACTTCGCTAAGGTTACTAATTTCCCAGTTGGGAAATTCAGGGAAATAATTTTAACTCCCTTCTTCTTGTTCCCCAACCATAAAATCCGCTGAATTTCCCATAACCCGTTTGGCAACTTATCTGGTAGTGACTCAGTCCTGACATATAAATCTATTCCAACTGTGTCATACAAATCGGACAGTTTTATGAAGTGTTCTGGGGAATTTGGGGAACATAGAACAAATTCAAACTGGTAGTTATTCATCGTTGTGTATCAGGACGCCGGCAGAATCCAATGTGTGTGTGTAGCCAACCCCCAGAATGTTTTCCACGTTCATTTAAGTATTTTGATGCTACGCAACAAGAGAAACAAACACGTTCCTAATTTGTGATCGTGTCTGATCTGGTCTAGCTTTCTCCCTCTCACTATTCACACTTGAACCCATATGAGAAAATTGAGCTACAAAGCAATAAAGAAATGGATATAATAAAGAAATGACTGGGGTGAGGGGTGGAGCTGATTAAAAAAGAGAGAGAGAGAAGGTAGCAAATAAAACGGAATGTAGGCAAAAGCAATTCAAGTGAGGTGTTAAATTAAGACTGTGTCGCCCTTATCGTTGCCCTTTCTGGCCTTGCCATTTTGCTGGGCTGTTGCTCCACTGGGCCTCTCAGCAATCATCTCAATTCGGCGATTGGGTACTCGGTTGCAGGCGGCAAACCGAGAACTGTCAAAATGGCTCTTTTGAGCCCTGCTGCTTCGTCCGAGCTCAGCTGGCTGTCAGTCGCCTCAGCTCTCTCACCTTCTTCTCCCTCCGAGTCTCTCTGGCGTCCCTCGGCTGGCAGGGATTCGGCCTGCGACTGAGGGAATCGAGATTGTTGATAGCTGGTCTACCGCAGCCGCAAGTAGACCGGGGTGTCTTTCCTCCGTTATGGCTCTCTCGGAGCTGTCGGTGCCATCAGTTAGGAATGCCCGGGCTTCTTCAGACTGAGCTGCCCCCGCTAAGACCCTGTTCTTAGCTAGCTGTACCCTGGTCACTGCTCTAGTCACAATCCTGCAGCGTCTCTGCGGTTTTCTTAGCAAGATTTTAGAAGTGGTTTATGTTTATTTATTTTCCTCCTGGGGCTGAGAAGAAGAGACTACGGATAGTCCTCAACTTACTACCACAATTGTGACCATACAATCTCAGTTGTATGTTGTTATGGTTGTCAGTTTTTCTACCATTTGACAGCGGGGTTGTTAAATGAATCATGTGTTCCTAAGTCCAAAGCACGTGGTCGTTAAGCAAATCATATAACTGGAAATCTGCACCTACTCTCTCCTGAATGGGTGTTTTTCTTTGACAGAAATGTGCAAAAAAAGGCTAGCAACTGGTAAAAAAAACCCACTGCAAACTGCGATCATATGATCACAAGATGATACAAACGTTGGTAAACGCGAGCTTTGTATCTAAGGCAGAACTAGAACTCACGGTCTCCTGGTTTCTGTACCATGGAAAGGCCCTCATGGAAGGGCCTTGAGACGTTAATTCCACCTAACGATATTTGTTCTCAGGAAACTAATAGCCACGGCATGACTGTTACTATGAAGAGACGGGTCAAGAGGTACGTACCCTTTTCCTTTCTTTACATCTGCCCCATGTGATTAGATGTGTCTCCCATCCCAGGGTGGGGTCCCGCCAAAGAAAGCGGGGGAGGGTCCGAAGATACTTTCTCTTCTTCCCTTCTTTTCAAACACGCCGCTTTAGGATTCAGATTTCTTTCTGTGAAACCAAAATTTAAAGTAACGTTAAACAACTGTCAGGTTTCCAAGTAACATACGCATAGCAAATGAAACTCTGAGGCAGGTAGATCCCCCCAAGAATAAGTTTACTGCACAGGACATATTGGCACGGGCTGGTGAAAACTGACTCTGCCTATTCCCCTGGTTTTCACCCAATTAAAAGTAAAAGTTTTTCGCTTTCTCAAAACAATCAGTTACATGTTCCAATCAGGATACTGTCTAGTTGCTAGGTGACGCCAATCCCCTCCTTCCATGCACCTGCAGGAATGTCCTTGGTTCCCAAGAGAAAGTACCATATTTTTCAGAGTATAAGACGCTCTGAAGTATAAGACACACCTAGCTTTTGGGGAGGAAAACAAAAAAAAATTCTGCCTCTGCCTCCCAGCAACTTGCCTCGTTTTTATTTTATTTTATTTATTTATTTATTACATTTTTATGCCGCCCAACTCTCGAAGGACTCTGGGCGGCTTACAACGTGGAGAGCAATAGCACTCGATTTTATATACTGCGTACCAGAGTTTTACAACACTCCCCAAGCAGTTACAGAGTCAGCCTATTGCCCCCAAACAATCTGAGTCCTCATTTCACGGAGCTTAGAAAGGATGGAAGGCTGAGTCAACCTTGAGCCTGGTGGGATTCGATCTGACAACCTGCTGAACCAGTCAGCAGAGACTGCAGTGCTGCATTTAAGCACTGCGCCACCGAGGCTCCTTGCAGTAAACACCAAACACTTGGAATTGTCTCCTGACAATCAGCTGTTTCAGGCTGCAGGGATTGCCAAAGCCTATTGCTGCCTCCATGTGCCCCATTTTTGGCCTCCGCATCTTGTTTTCAGCCTCCACATGCCCCGTTTTCTGTCTCTATATGCCCCATTTTTTCCCCATTCTGGGTGGTGGGTATCAGAATGGGTGGGAAATGGAGACCAAAAATGGGATGCGGAAGCCAAAAATGGAGCCCACAGAGACGAAAATTGGCAATGGCGAACCCTGCAGCCTGAAACAGCTGATCATTAGGAGGCCGATCCTACCGACAGTCAGCTGCTTGTGCTAATCAGGCTGTGCTGAAACTGAAACAGGCTGTTTGCTGCAAGGAGGCAAATTACTAGGAGACAGAGGCCAAAGAGTGGGGGCCGGTGGGTGGGCGGGGCTTCAGCAGCATTCATTGTTTAAGACGCACAGACATTTCAACCCACCCATTTGGGGGTGTAAAAAGTGCGTCTTAAACTCCGAAAAATACAGTATTTTGTTTTGATTACAAATTCCAACTATCTCTATTCTTAAAATGGCCTCAGTCAGCCCAGCTTCAGGGCTGACAACAACCTTTAAAGCCTGTGGCCTAGCTACTTTGTGCATTCAAGTATAACATCTTGCTCATCCTGCTGTCATTCCCTTCAACTGTCCAGGAATCTCCATTAAAAAGAGAAATAACTTTGATCCTCTGAATCTCACGTCTTTAGCTAATTTTCCACTTAAAGAGTGTTTCCAGGCTTCGCCCATCTCGATTTGTGACATTCGAGACAGAGATTCACCTGCATTTCAGAATAATTGTTACTTCGAATCGTAAGTTTAAAGTTATTTCAATCGCTGCAACTTAGCACTTGGTGTTGTACATCAAGCAGTTGCTTGATGTTCAACATAATTTATCTACTAAACGTACTAACCACCTTGGAGTAATAATCATCACTGGATTGATAATACCATTGACAATGAATTTTATGATACTGGCTTATTTCATTTTATTCCTTTATTAAATTTATATGCTGCCCATCTCACTGTCATGTGACTCTGGGCGGCTTACAAACATCATAAAATAACAGAGCTACAAAAATTAAAAGTGAAATAAATGGAAATTAAATACATTAAAACCAGGATACTATGGGCTAGCATGTGATCTCCTACTCCACCAACTACCGCCAACACATAATGCCCCCATCTTATAACTCAATTATAAATGACTTATAATCAGCGCCTTGCTTCTTGGGATCCAAGCATTATTTATTTATTTAGTTTTTTAACAAGACTAGCCAGTCTCATGCAGACTAAATTTCAAAGTTAGCCATTTCAATGATACCACTTTGTAGCGAAAGGATGATCCTTTCATAGCAGTTTACATAGCATAGTGGTGCGCTGGGCTGTATGGCTTCAGACCAAGGTTTTATGACCTTTGTTGCCAGGAAGGTTGTTAAGTGAATCAGTAAATTAGCAACACTTACCAAGGAAAGATCCAGCCCAGAATTAAGGAGAAACTTCCTGACGGTTAGAACAATTAACGATTTGCTTCCA
>JANHGC010006740.1:57938-69389 GCA_027560395.1 Boaedon fuliginosus | reverse complement strand
CCCCCATCCCGGGCCCGCCAGAGATCATCCACTAGTGCGATCAAAGCTGTCTCAGTGCTGTAACCGGGCCTGAAACCCAACTGTAATATGAATAAAAAAAGGGAGCAAGGTAACTAAAAACAAGTACAAATTAAAAACAAAAACCCAAGATGGAGAATCCAGCCATCACTGAAAACATATACAAACACATTCCACAAAGGCCTCCACCCATCATAGCCCAGGACCTTTAAGGAACTCCAGAATCCCATCAGGATGGGACACATGTGGATCTCAGGGAGAACCTCATTCCAGAGTCTGTGGTTTCACCTCCATCTAACTTTAAATACAGAATACCCCTATCTGAGTGATCTAATATCCACAGCTCTTAAATTTAGCTATTAGGTCTTGATAGGATTGACGGTTGACCTGAAAACAACTAATCCTACCCAGACCTGCATAAGGTTTGCATAAGCCCCTAGTACATGTGTGTTTGTTTCTACATTTCTATTAAAATGCACTGGTCCTCCTTCCTCTGGTTTCTGAAATTTAACCTGCTCCCAACTTTATATACAATAGTACATTTATCATAGGGCTTTATGAACAGTGGAAATTTATTGCATTGCACTTAAATCTCATTTAACCTTTTCTGCAGAAACAGCAATACTTTAACTTGCAATGGCAAGAGTTTGTTGAATTCTTAAATAAGTAGGCTATTCTTTGAGTTAGGCTCTATATTAGAAGGGTTCTCTGATGGGATTTTTGGAGGTATGGTATTTATCTTCAGCCACATCTACTCTTTGGTGGGATATCTATATGAGTTTTCTTGGATTCAGACTTACACACTTAGGCCAGCTATCAATGCATTCTAACAGATATTCAGTATATTTGAAATAAAAGCCAGATTTATTAAGGAATGTGTTTTGAGAGAAAAGCCTCTAGATTACACCTTGAAGAAAACAGAAAAGAAAGGAGAGACAGAAAATTCTCTGTCTCCTAAACAAAGAAATTCACTTTGTTTCAACAATAGACCCAGTGTGAAGACCTTTCTTGTCATCTATTTCTCACTATTTGCCCGAATAATCCAGGAGTCTTATAGATGCAAACAGTATTTTCTTCAGACTAAGACCTTGAAACTCCAAATTTCAGGGGTTTTTTTTACTGTTATGGTTTCTTTTTAAAGGAGAAGCTGTTAAAAATACTCCAACAATACTGGCATCCAGAACAATTCTTTCGATGATTTTGCCTCTAAACAAGAATCTCATTTCAGGAGGCTTCAGTAGCACTGCTGAGGCTGTACTGGGGTGGTCTTTTGACTTGACCTTGATTTGAATAGATTTCCAAGAGTCTCCAGAAATCTACATAAAACTTGTGCTAACTGTAAAAACTGCCAGGGGGAACATAGGGGAGACATTCAAAGGTTATTATGTACCATTTTCTACCCATTTTCTACCATTTGATTCCATCTGTGTTATGTTGCAGATGTAGAGCTAGTTTGAATATGGGGCAGAAATTCAGATAAGAGCCGGAATTGCAAATGAGCCCCCAAATATGGCCTTCTGCAGAAAGGATGAGGAGAAAAATGATAAAATGGTAAATGATAAAATATATGAAACATACCACAATGGAAATGCTGTGAGTTTAGTACTGGTATCAGGTGTTGGGAATAGAAATATATAATTCCTGTGCTGATGTGATGAGATCATTCATGTTCATGTATCATCATTTATTATTAATATCATTTAAATGTATATGTTTCCCAACAGCCCAGTGACACTGGGCAGCCCATTTTGGCATCATTGTTTCTTTGCAGGTGCTGCAGGCTCAACTTTCATAAAGAAACAAGGAAAAAATGGAGACTTCTTCACAAGAGAAACTGCCAGCAAACTTTAAGGAATGTGATTTGCTGACTTAAAATTCCTAAAGAAATGTCACAAAAAGAATTTCAGTCCCATAAGGAAATTAACAAACATATACTAAGACTATACAGTATAATTTCTTAGCACCCTGTTTCATTTTTAGAGAAAAATTAAAGATTACTGCTGAGAAACTAAAGAATAAAAATCCAGTTTTTTTTCCCACTGGACAAGATACATTAAAAAAAAACTCACTAGTGGAACTTACATTAAGAAGATGTGGAGTGATTTCTATATGTGTTCTTAGTAACAAATTGGTTCACTACTACTTACAGAGGAAAAAGTAAAGCCTCCTTTGAATTCTGCTAAATTCTTGGTTCTACTTTCTTATAAAAAATTACAAAATTACTTCATTGCCATGGTATTTCATGGCGGTTCCTATTTCCAGTACTAGCTATGATCAGATTCTCCTTAGCTTTTTGAGATTAGCAAATGCTATGATGTATCTACATCTACAAAGATCAGAATAATGCAAGCCATGGCATTCCCTGTGAGTAGGGAAGTGAAACACGGACTTTGAAGAAGCAGGACAGGAAGAGTATTGGTACTTTTGAACTTTGGTCTTGAAGAAGACTCCTGTGAATAGCATGGACAGGCAAGAAAACAAACCAATGGATCCTGAAGCATATCAAACTGCTGTTCTCACTGAAGGCACAAATAAGCAGGCCCAAATTATCTTACTTCAGACATCTTATGTGAAGATCCATAAAGTTGTAATGCTGGGAAAAGTGGAAGGAAAGGAAAGGAAAGGAAAGAAGAGTGTCAGAGCCAGAAGCCATATTTGGGGATGTTTGGAATCATCCCTTCTGGCCTGCCACATTAGAACCTGGGAAATAGGGAGGGGGGATTGTTAGTGAGTAGAACAGAAAGACATAACAAGATACTTGGAAATGTTAAGATCTTCTTTAGTATGCACCTGCAAGGAGGGAAAAGAAGAAATGGCACCAAAGGAGTGAAAGTGGATTGGACCATGTGATGAACTTGTAGGTGTAGTGGGGGGAATCATGAATTTGGTTTGTGGGAAAGTGAACCCTGAAAAGTTAGTTTCGGGTTTCTCCAGTTTGTGCCAGGGTGGACAAATAATACACTAATAATAAAATAATAAAGTTCTAATACACTTCTGCTTGGATGGACTTTGTTTCTGAGTATTGAGTGAAAATGGGAAGTTTGCCTGGAACACTGACAAGGAGGGTGACCAGCAGCAAAATGAATGGACTCGATTGTGGTGGTGATGGGTGTAATGTTGGAAACCTGAAAGACCAAGTCACGAACAGATTGTCATAGAGTCTATGTGCTCTTAGAAGCCACTAAGCTTTGTGACTCCCATAGATTCTGGGCTCTTCACTATAAAGAAATCACAATAAAATAGATAAAAGATGGAGACCAGGTTAGGGACAGATACCCATGGGAAAAGAAAATCTACCTATGTGATTGCTAGGAATTGAAAAAAAAAACTTGATGGTCTATAATCAAAGGGTCAAAATTTTCAATCAATGTCTTGATAGGCAGTCATGCCTTTTTCCATTCCTCAGAAAAGTTAATGCATCAGAATGAAATGATTGTGGAGGTGCACTGTGAGTAAAAGCAGACTTTTTTCCGGGATGCATCATGCCAATTAGCAATTTGGTAACTCCATTGACCTTTTGGGATTTACTTTTTCCTAAACAGGAGGAGAGTCATTTTTATTAACAAAAAGTGTTGCATCCTCATAGGTACCAAGATTTATTTATTTATTTATTTATTTATTTATTTATTTATTTATTTATTTATTTATTTATTTATTTATTATTGTTATTCTTCCCTTATTATTTTTAGAAATAATTCAAAATGCTGAAAATGGATAACATTTCTTCCTCCTCTGATTTTTCCCACAACAACAACCCTGTGAGGTGGGTTGGACTGAGAGAGAGTGACTAGCCCAAAGTCACCTAGCCAGCTTCTATGCCTAAGGTAGGAATACCTTAGAGTCTTCTAACCTGGCGCGCTAGACCAAACTGAGTGTCACATGTGACACATCTAGCTTGTCACTGTAAACAATGATTTACAATGGCATTAACAGACCTCCACTTGCTGGTATAAATTGCCTTTTATGAGTTTCCCTTTTGTTAAAAATCATCCTTTAATTTCACAATCTGAGAGTGGTTGAGAAAACTATTTTGGTACAGCTTTATAACCCACATACGTACACACACAATCACATGCCCAAACTCAGCTTACAGGCTCTGTTGACATTTTCAGGCCAGCCTGTTTTCTGAGGGATAGCTCTGGATTAATTTAATTTTCTTTTAATGCAAAGTAACTTCATTGCTAGACTAAAGTCACCATCTACTGTTTAATATTGTTGGATTTCGGGAAATGTGGCTTCCTTGAATGACACAAAAGCTGGCTGGAGCCTGAGACCGAAAATGGAAATGAAAAGACCTTTAAAAAAAAAGAAAACCCTCCGAAGTCTGCAAACAAGTGGCCCCTTCCTTTAAGCTTTCTGAAATATGCCCATATAAAAAGCCAGGAGTAAACAAAATGCTGTGTTTAACAATCTCCAGGCCCTTGTAGTTTTCTCACAGAGCTGACCCCTCTAACTGTAACCACGGGATATGGGTGAAGAAGAGAGGCTGGGAGAAAAAGAACAGGCTGACCCAGCTATGACCTTCCTGCTGCCAGGTGTGCCAAGGGGAGGGCTGGGGAGGTTGACACTTCAGTCCTGTGCATTCCTGCTCTCCAATTATGCTTTTACTCCAAGGAGCAGATAAAGAGACTTGCAGAGGGCAGAAAAGAAGGGGGTGGTCGGGAGAAGCTTCTACAGGAGGCAGCCAAAAGATAAAAATGACGCGTTACTAAATGCTGGGTGAACTTCTGATACCAAGTGAGGGAGAGGTGTTGTCCCACCAGATAGGTGGAGAAAAGTGCAAATCTTGATTGTTTGACTGCACGTCTAAGGATAGTGCTCTAATGTCAAAGGAGAGCTAGAGAAAGAAATACTGGCATGCTCAGAGAATTAGATTTATTTCAGGGTCTTCAGTGGGTTTGGGCACTAGCAGCCAAGAGATTAACAAGGGTGAAGGGATACCCCAGAACAGTGTTTTTTCCAGTTTAACAACTTTAAGATATGTAGACATGAATTCCCAGAATTCCTGGGGATTTTGGCTAGGGAATTCTGGGAGCTGAGGTCCGCACATTTAAATTTTGTTAAGGTTGAGAAACACTGCCTTCAAAGAAGAAGAAAAAACCAGGGTCCAGAAGGGAGAACAACCTGGTTTGGGAGGTTACCCCGATGTCTTAATGCAAACCTTAATGGCATTTCAGTACCAAGAAAATGCTCACTGATGCAGTTCTGACTGTTTATGAGAAAACACAGCCATACAGAGAGTTCAGGTACATGATTTGAAACTTGGGGTCTCCTGGTTCAGCTGCTGAGTGCAATGACTGTACTTTGGGTTGTGTTTGAAGTTCTTGGTTGATGCATGAACTAATTCATATATTGGCAGTTTGCAGACAAATATGAGTAAACAAGCTTCTTGCTGCATACCAGACGTTAACACTGATTAAAGGTAGTATTCCAGGGAAGTCCATTGAACAGAATGGAAAATAGGAGAACTTTCCCCAATTTACATTTGAATGGCTTAATAGAAGACATCTGTTGCTAGGTGAAATGCCAGATTTTACTTAAATCAGTGCTAACTAAATACAATCAAAAATGCATTTATTTATTTATTTCTCACCTCCCTGAGCTGTCTGTACAGTACATGACTGAAAAAGAGGGAATGAAATCCAATTCTGGATTAGATTAAAATTCTTAACTTTCAGTGGCATCACTAAAAACATGTTACAGATTAAACTGTATGGCTGAAAAGATATTAATCCTTCCCCCAGCTCTTGACAGATTTATCATGATTACAATGCCCAAGGGGTAGGTGGACCAGGATCAAGGAGGCTGAGAACTATCAACTTCCAGAAGGTCTGTGACCAGGCTTTAGAGATGCAACAGTATTCAGATAAAAATCTTTCTGACTTTTTTTTTTTTTAAAAAAAGTTATTGCACTATGCTTCTCTCTGGTTGAGTGTGAATGTTGGCTTAAAATTGTGTAACTGGCGGAGTTTATTTAGTAAGGACTAATGTAGTATATTTATCTTAGAACAAATCCTGGCATTAGTAAGCAGTATTCTTAAGCAGCTGTCTATAGCCCACTATTCTTCATACTAGTGATAACTGCCTTTAATCTTCCAGCAGGCCTTTGTGGGTTGCCAATATAATATATGATATGATATGATATATTATATGATATAATATAATAATATATAATACCAATATAACACACACACACACATTTGCAGGGGATTCTGTTGTTATGTCCTCTGTGGGCAGTGACCTCTGTCCAATACATTGAAGCACTCCAACCCATGGCCCTCATGTTCCTATCTTAAATACAGGGCACTCCTTTTCAGTTGGAAATAAGGTAGAGAAGGAGAAGGCTCGTAGTCTGCCATTCAACAAGGCATTGGGATAGTTCATGTTAAGTTCTATGGCTAAAATGTTCACAGTGTAAAACTTCATTACAACTTTTTTCTCTTTTGGCAGCCTCTAGGTGAAAGCTGAAGCAGATCAGCAATTGAACAAAGAAGTCCATGGTTAACTTCACATCTTTTGCAGAAACTCATGGGCTAAGAAGACACTTGAGAAGAAGTAGAATTTTCCTGGCTCCTCCCTTGCCCACACAGTATGGAGATGATAATGATATAATATTGTCCTATTTCACTGAAATGCTGGAGTGAAGGCTGTGATTTATTCTTAATCCTTGAAATAAACTCCATAAAGCCTTCTCTTCCATCTCCTTTTCCTGCTACAAAGCAGCATTTCAAATCTATCAATCACATGAGGAAACTGGAGAAGAAAGCCAAAAGAACACTGTAAAAAAAGTCAATTCAAAACTTCACTGTTTCCTTTCTGAAAACGAAGCAGCTCGTTTTCATTAGCCAGACATCCCAGACAACTTCAGCAGATAATATATTTGAAACTGGGGTTGGGTGGGGGTGGGTGGAGAATTGAAAGGAAAGAAGACGGAGGATAAGCTGGGTAGGTTTGGGGCAGACAGGAGATGCTCTGAGCCATTTCAACAGGAGTTCACCCTCCTATTTATCCCCATTGTAGCATGGGACATGCTCCATTCAGGGCCATTCCACCCCCCTTTGCAACAATGTCCCATAGTGGTCTTGCTCTGTTTGTTGTTAAGAATGAGCCGCTCAGAGTAGGAATGTTTCCCAGACAGAAGGCCAAGAGGTCAGGCTCTGGACCTCTGGACATTTGTGCCTCTTCATGTGCAGACATAGCTTTTGAAAAACAGTGTGATCCTTTGAGCAGCTGACAAGGAGGTTGTTTGTGGTTGTGCCACAAAGCATAACTTAGATCATAAGATTAACTGTCAGGTCATCTGCTTTGAAATCCATTATGAAAAACACTCAGAAAACTGAGGGTTGTCTGGGAAGTTGCTGCTTTTGCTAAAACTGTCAGAAATTATCCTGGGAGTGTTGTCAGATTTATACAGATCTGTGAAAGTGTGTGCATGTGTATATGTGTGTGCGCACACATTTCTGCATGCACCCATCTGAAGAAAATGTTTATTGTAATACTTTTATGCTAGTTGGACTAAATCTGTCACCAAAACCTCCATCTCAGATTAGAATGTCTGAACTTGGCTCTCAGAAATGAAAATATATCTTGAGAAAGTCTGCTATGAACAGGAACCAAAGAACTCTTACAAAAGGCAGAAAGAGGAAAGAAATGCAGACGATTCTCTTTCCCACATTCGATCTTTTTCACAGATAGGAAAACAATTTGTGGTGTGTATTATTGTTCTTAGTTGTGAAGTTGGGTCCGACCCATCTTGACCCCATGGACAATGTTCCTCCAGGGCTTCCTGTCCTCTACCACCCCCCGGAGTCCATTTAAGCTCGCACCAACTGCTTCAGTGACTCCATCCAGCCACCTCATTCTCTGTCATCCCTTTCTTCTTTTGCCCTCAATTGCTCGTAGCATTAAGCTCCTCTCCAGTGAGTCCTTCCTTCTCATGAGGTGGCCAAAATATTTGAGTTTCATCTTCAGGATCTGGCCTTCTAAAGAACTGTCAGGATTGATCTCCTCTAGGACTGACCAGTCCAAGGGACTCACAAAAGTCTTCTCCAGCACCATAGTTCAAAAGCCTCAATTCTTTGACGCTCAGTCTTCCTTATGGTCCAATTTTCACAGCCATACATTGCAACTGGGAAAACTTGACTATACATACTTTTGTTGGCAGGGTAATGTCTCTGCTTTTTAGTATGCTGTATAGATTTGCCATAGCTTTCCTCCCCAGGAACAAGCTATGTGGTGCATATAAACACTGACTCTGTTGATTGGGAGAAAAGTCATAATCTGCAACCTGAATTGGTTGGGTTTTTCCAGAAAACATAAATAATCATAAAAAAAATCATCCTTAGGAAAGGGAAGAGGGGGAAAGAAATCAGATTAACAAGCTTTTAAATATGTTTTACATATGCTTAAGCATTTATGCTGCTTTTTAATTTTTCTTTTCCTGATTGCTGGTCATTATTATGTTGTAATATAGAGTTACTCACACTAATTGTGTTTGTCTTTATTATAATTGAAACATACTATAAAATCAAAATCTTTAGAGAGGAAACAATGTATGCATACCGGTGTATGTGCATGAAAGAAAACAAGGATGTGTGTATGTATTTTGTAAGTATTAACTTGTGGGGTACACAAGATAAAAGGGAAAAAAAGAAAGTACAAGATGCAAGAAAATGAAAAAAAAAATCGCATTTGCTCTTAGTAAGCAGGTTAGTAAACAAAATTAGATACTTTTCTGTTTTCTCTTTCAAATAAAAATCTGAAAAGGAGTTAAGAGAGCATTTGTTGAAAACATTTCATATTTTTCTCTGGATACATTGAATTCCAGTTTCTATTTCTGACTGCTTCCTCTCCAGCATCAAACATTTTTCATTTTACATATTTTCCATGTTATCTAATCCTACCCCTAGTCAGTGTAATTTTTTTTAAATTATCCATTCAAAAAGACCCTCTTTACATTCAACTGTGTCACTATTAATGCACATACAAAGAAAGTGAAAAACATCTAAATTTTTGTTGCCAATGAAAAATAATTACTGATTTCAGGCTGATGAAATATTGGCTTGAACTTTGGTTTAATAAAGGTAGGAAAATGAATTTGTAAAAGAGAAAAACGGAACAAAGCATTTGGAACTGTTTCAGATCATATAACTGTAAGTCCATCAGCAGTTTGTGAATTGTGTTTTATTGATCTGATCAGAAGACTACTTCTAGATCTCTCCTTACAAAATGCAGCCCTTTAATTTACTAGCAAGCAAGCACCACTACACACAGACACATGATTTGGAATTCTCTGCATAGGCTCCCTAATATAGATTCGATAGCATGAACCATGGATGAACATGTCACTATTGAATGTAGAAAAAAAATTTGCATAAAACAATTACCCCATGGACAGTGGCTTCAGAGTTGTCTAGACAACATCCTTTAGATGGTATCACTGACCTCAGACACACTAGGCTAGCTTTAAATTAGCAATGAGGAAGACTGGAGGTCTGTATTATGGTAGTTATAAACCATAAGAAGGTATTTAAATAGACAGATAAGACACATGCAAATCTGTCGATTGCCATGACAACCATCTTGATATAGGTTTTCCATATGTAGAAAGAAGGGGAGAGCAAAAGGCAACAGGAAAAAAATAGCATAGAACCTGTAAAGATAATGAACCCTGACAGTGTATTAGATGAGCTCTTGGTCACTTATTAACTCTTAATAGAATACAAACTTCTTTACTAGTACATTGCTCATTGGATCAGAGAGCAATTACTTCTAAACCTCCACTGGTAAGGATCTCAGCTATATGGTTGCACCTAATGTACCAATTCTTCACAAATTGATCTGACTGATTAAAAAACACTTTGCGATTAGATGCAAATTGCATAGCTGCTCAAGAGCACTTGGCAGGGAGGCAGCAAAAAGAAAAAAAAAGCATCATTTTCCAGACATTTCTATATATTGCATCTAGGTTGACTTTAAATGTATAGACTGCAATAATTATTATGGCTCCCTGGAAATGGCTATTATAGGCAAACTTCGTAAATATGAAATTCCTCCTGATTATTAACCTTACTGTATAGGACACGTATTTTTCAAACTGAAGGGAATGCTTCATTTCTTTAATCAGCCAAATTATAACATGGATAAGAAAATGAAAGTTATACATATTTTAAAATTAAATACTAAGAAAGGTGTTTCCTGGAATACTTGACAAACAAACTTTTTGCTGAGTTTGAAGAAACTCTTGCCATGTATTTCTTAGGATGGAACCAGACTGGAGTGGAGTTGATTCAGAGTAAAGGCTATGAGAGCCAGCTCCCTTCCCCTCAAGAATCTGAACTGGGGTCTGGGTTTCTGTGCTCAGAAGAGGTGTTACCAAAAATGCACCAACACAACATAATGAAAATGAGGGGGAAAAAACTCAGAGTGAAACAAAAGTGTCAACACCATTGTAGGAGCCACAGTGCTGGGTATCATCCATTAAGAAAGGTTTAGACAAAAGAAATTGCAGTAATAATGACAACAATGACAAGGAAACTGAAAAATGTCCCATAGAAGGGCAGTTTGTAGAATAGGGTGTGGTGAGGATTGAGAAAAGGCAATTCAGGAAAGTCTAATCTTTTCTGATCCTAATAAAGTTTCAGTCAATGTTTGGAAAACAACCACCTGCATGTTTCTCAGTTATCAGAGATGAGAGCAGCTCACCTGTTCACAAGAAAACTATCAGACTGAAAGTTGCTCATGGCTGCTCATATTTTGGGTAATCCCTGGCTGGATAACATATCCTATATGGGAATAGAGGAGGAACAACCATGCTTATTGCAACAATTCTTGGATGTCTGTTTACCAATTGGTTGCTTAAATTTATTTTCTCCATTACAGCAGTCCTCATTGAAGACTACAATTGAGATTGGAAACTCAGTCATTAAATGAAACTGTTGCTAAATGAAACTGCAGCTATGACCGTACTTTACCTTTACTTTGCTTTATAGAACTGCAAAAACCATAAATGCCAGGATTGGTATTAAAGTTATTTTTTTGTCATCATCATGGCTGCAAACAGTTGCAAGCTGCAAACCAGGCAGTCACTAAATAAGGAATATCTGTAAACATCTTTTCCACCCCCTGCCTCAGTTTGGCACTCTCATTATGTCAAAGGCACTTTTATATGAAATGCATATTACTGAAAAGTGGCTGTTCAGAAGCTTTTCCTGTGTCACATATTCTCTGTGGAAGAGATGCTTTGGAACTAACTGATATTCTTAATAATGAATTCAAAATAAAGAATAGGTTAACCCTAATTCTATCCATCTACCTACCTTCCTACCTACCTACCTACCTACCTACCTACCTTATCTCTCTCTTTCTCTCTCTCTCTCTCTCTCTCTCTCTCTCTCTCTCTCTCTATATATATATATCTATATATATATCTAT
>JANHGC010006740.1:34949-49661 GCA_027560395.1 Boaedon fuliginosus | reverse complement strand
AGAGAGGGTGAGAAAGAACAAACATAGACAGCAGACACACAAAGAGAGAGAGAGGGAGGGAGGGAGGGAGGGAGAGAGAGAAAGAGAGAAACACACCTTATCAGATAGACAGAGTCTATCAGTAAATCCCTACAGATAGAAGAATTCTTTTTCAATGAATCTAGTATTAGCCATTATTTTTAGTATTTAAATGGGCAATTTTAAACAAAAATATTTGGAAACTCCCTACCCTTTCTAAATGGAAATTTTAACCCTGTGTGTCCCACATCAGCAAAGTCTGAGATGGTATTGTCCATCAAGAGACTGCCAGTCTCAACTGGGCTCAACTAATACTATGAATAATAGTCCTCAGACATTGGCCTGGTTGATATAAAGATGTTAAAACTCTTATGATTTGACAAAAAAAAAAAAAACCCACTACATTATGATTTAGTTACCAGACCTATTTTAAACAGACAATCATGAGAAAATCTTAAGCATTCTCTTTTGACCTTGATTGATTTATTTCTTTACAGAGCAACAATAAGCAGGGTGTGGAAGAGAGGTACAAAGAGGCAGCTGATCCTGTTTTCATGCTGTTTATTTAGT
The DNA here is from genome assembly GCA_027560395.1 of Boaedon fuliginosus. Taxonomy (NCBI): domain Eukaryota; kingdom Metazoa; phylum Chordata; class Lepidosauria; order Squamata; family Lamprophiidae; genus Boaedon; species Boaedon fuliginosus. The sequence goes on along the minus strand of JANHGC010006740.1, from coordinate 49,073 downwards.
TGAAAATGCTCTGTTGAAGTTGATATATACACCATAGATAAATCAGTGGCTCTCCTAACTGTACCTCATCCATCCTTTCCCAACAATTTAGTAATCCTGGAAAGACATGCTTAATTGGATCTCCTTGGCTGCCATTGGGATCTCAACAAAACTATGACAGACAACAAGCACTGTTTTGCATCCTGCATAATAAGGCCCTTTGTTTTTAATAAAGCTGGGCACAAATGGCCTTTTGAAATTGGGTGAACAATTTCACAGTATTGTTTTAGAAGAAGGAGAAATTCTTGGATATTTCCTCAAGTAGTAGTGGCAAAGCATCAGGGGAAGAACTTTGACCTTCAGGGCTGGGATGATTCATAATCTCCTTTCTTAGACTAATGCCCCTCCACCCAAGATATGTTGGAGACTGCAGAAATCCTATGCTGTTCCAGTGGACAATGATAGCTGATGTGAAGACTGTTGAGCAAGGTAAGATACACTTGGTCTGATCCAGCCATATATATGTGCTGCGCATGAGCATATACTGTACTCACCATGTCCCCAGTTTGTAGGAAATATTTACTGTTTCAGAGGCCTCAGTTGCCATCCTGTGTTTTCTCTCTGAAGTGGAAGGCAGCCAAATATTTGACTTGCTGTTTACAAATGTCTAAATATAGAGATTTCAACAGGCGAAACAGACAGGTCTTGTTACTAAACCATGAATAAGCATCTGCTTAAACCGTGACCTAATGGTTTATTGTAAATTGCCCTCTACGTTGTGGAGGGAAATTTCAAATAGTGAAATATATACACAAATACAGAGTATATTCTTTCTTATTTGAAGGTATACAAAGAAGAAAGCATTTTTTTACTGTGGATAAAACAGAGATAAGAAGATATCTATTTTATAGGAGAACAATATATATAGATGATGACATAAGCAACTACAAAGTGCTCACCAGTAATTTTAACTCCCCTTCATGCAACCTGGACAGCTTGTAACTGAGTCAGGCACTGCCATATCTTTCAAGTGTCCGACCTGAGAAGAATAGCCCTGACCGCAGGAAAGGTCACTATTTGAAGAAAGTCACATGATTTCATTACCAAACAGTATGTCCCAGGGCAGTGGAGGAGACATAATGCTATGAATGGCTGCCTGGTGGACTAGCAGTGTTCAGGGCATACTCTAACATTCTTTCAGTGCAATTCAGGAGAGGATGTTAATATTTATAAAAATGTATTCCATTACTGACTTGGCTTTTCATCTACAATTGTCAGGCCACAATTTGCTTTCAAATTCTCACAGCTAGCATGGTGACCCTGAACTAACAGCCTTCACATCTCCTGCACAGACTTGGCATTCACTTTACTTGGAACCTCTTGCTAGCTGTCAGGAGTCACTGCTTTGAACCTTTTAGCGAATCTTTCCCAACTTGATTCCTCAAGGTGTTGGACCTGGAATACTATTATTCCCAATCAGAATGACTTTTGGAATTCTAGAATTTGATATTAAATACAATTGGAGGGCATTAGAAAAGGTTACTTTTATCAGAATGGATTGAAATATTAGTGTAGTTTTATGGTTGAGAGATTGCATTTAGATCAGCTTCAATTTCATCCTTGTTATGAATTCAGCTTGGTGGCCTTAAGTGCAAGATACACTGACCATTCTCTGCCTTACTTCTACAGATCTGACTTACACATCTTGTGTCAGTTTTGTTGCAGCAAGAACAACATAACATGACACGAGAAAAGAAACTGTAAGTGCACCATATATTTTTTTACATAAAATGGGGGATATTGAAGAAAATTATCTTGAAAGTGTAGCTTACACATAGAATTGTTTATCCTAATACTATCTTACTTTTTTTCTCAGGGTCATTCTTACCCATTTCTCTGCTAAATTACACAGAGGAGTCCTAAACTGGTGAAAGGATTACGCAGAACTTGCTTCTGTTTGTTCTATTGGCAGGACTCGTGTGAAAACTCTTAGAGCACCTTGAAAGCTTCTGTTCAGTATAGTGCCCTTTTGGCTTGTAAACTACTGTAAGGAACTGGATGTTCCTTACACATTTATGTCAAAATAATGATTAAGGGAACCTCTTTCTTCATTTTACTTCTTACACTACTGATGCCAACCTATAACTATCTTATTTCCTGCTCACTTCAAAGACTTGGGAATGCTCAGGGAACATAAGTCCATCAATGGTCCCTCCAACTAATAGAAGAAGGAGGGAAGGCTTTAAATCATTGCTGCCATATTTCCCTAAGTAATAAATATCCCATTCCCCTCTGTGTATACAAAAGTGTCAGGCTCTGGGTCATGTGAGGCAGCGGTCCCTTTAAGACAGGATGGCTGGCTGAGGATAAGAAGCCTCACCAGGACTCCACCCCTGACACTTTTCTCGCATTTGCTCAGTACTCACTTTGTTCAACTAAATATACAAAGGTTCTCCGGCTTTTCTGTCTGCTGTGTGTTCATTTTGATGTTCGACGATGGGGGAAGACTGACAGTAGAAAAGTGTCCTGTTTACTTCTCTCGCTTTTTGTTTGTGCGGTGAGCGGAGTGCCCTACGCTGCGGTTCAGGATTAGTGGGAGGCCGGTCGCTGCGGCTGGAAGCTGGTAAGGTGAGGAAACAGCTGAGAGTCGGGCAGCGCATGATGTCATTGGGCTGCGCCGAAAGCGGAACGCGGCCAAGGCGAAAGAGAGATGAAATGGAGCAGGAAGAAGATGCCATCCAGGCAGCGACCCCAGAGCGAGAGGCTCTAAGCATGGAGGAGGAGGTCCAGATGGCCTCCTTCCTGGATTGGCTGAGGGCGCAGTGGCGGCAGAGCGTGGGGGTAGCTGGCAAAACTGACTTGGCAGCAGCAGGGGCAGAAGGCAGGGCAGTTGGCGGTGGTGAAGTCACAGAGGCCCGTGAAGGGGAGGAGCCAGTGGTTCGACGGAAGACCACACGACGGCCCCGAGAGGCCCCGTTTTGGCCACTGGGGCAGAGCACTGAAATGGTGCCTACCCTGGAATACCAAACAGCGGATTTGAAGATACATGGATGGAGAGTGGGGGACACTGGTGACACCAGTCATAGCATGGATCCAGGAGATACCACACTAGCCATCCTCCATGAGAAATATGGGAGGAGCGGCTACTCCCAGCCGGCGAGGACCCCAGAGCAGGTGAAACACACTCAGCGCACCTATGTGGCACCACCCACCATCGTGCCACAGTGGGCCATGAGACCCGGTCGGTGGTGCAGGGAGGTCTGCCTGACCAGCAGGGGTTAGGACCAACCTATGGACCACCCCCCATTAAAGCGGTCTTTGATGGAAAACCCGAACGGGTGGCCCTGTTTCTGAGCCAGGTCCTGAGCCACATGGATATGTATGAGCACCTGTACACCACACAATGGGACATGGCTGTGGCTGTAACAGCCACTTTGGAGGGTGAGGCTGCAGACTGTGTGAGAGGTCTTCATTGGAGGCACGCGCCTGAGTTGTCTACATTGGCTCCTTTTCTGGATGTGCTTCGAGCCCGATTTGATGACCCAGCCTGGTTACAACAGACCGCTGCTGATCTTTTGGCCTTGCGACAACGAGGGAGGCCAGTGAAGGAGTATATTCAGGACTTCAGACAGTTAGTGGGTAACCTGCTCTCCTGGCCTGAGCCTCTTCCAGTTCACCACTTTAGTAACGGTCTCGATCATTAACTGCAACAGGCTTGTGTGTACGGTAGGGTCGAGTCAGATCTGAACGAGTGGTTTAAAGCTGCTACGGAGCTGGAAGCGGGGCTGCATCATTTCTGTGGTCCCAGAACTGGGGTTGTATCCAGGCAAGCTGACCGTACTCCACGGAATGGAGTCTGCGACACGGTGGGGCCACACACGCTCCTCTTCAGTGTTATCGTTGCGACAAGGAGGGTCATTGTGCAGTGGATTGTCCACAGCTAGGTGCTGGGCCTGGCTCTGTTGGGGGTCCAGTTACATCAACTCCTCATGGATCCGCATCCAGGGGTAGAGGCCTAGGGTCAGCGACCAAATGAGCTGTGGTGAGCAGGCCTGCTATGCATGACCAGGAAGTGTCTGGTGGTACAGCGTTGGAGGACACTACACAAGGTGACTTGGATAGCAGTGAGGAAGACCCCATGGTGAGCGCTCCTATCGTCCCATTCACCATAGAGGTTTCTGTGGTGAGGAAGGGGAACCCGGCATATAATTACCGAGCACTAATAGACACAGGATGTTCACGTTGTATTATGAGTGAGGAAGTAGTGCAAATGCTAGGTTTGCGTCCATCCAAATTAAGAACACCCGTTCTGTTTGAACAGATGGATGGCTCGATCCTGGGTGGGGCCCCGGCAACACTTGTAACCAAATCAGTGTGCCTAACTATGTCAACCCATATAGAGGATATCCGGTTTATAGTAGGGCCATGGATGTCTGACCCACTGATGCTGGGTCTTAGCTGGCTAGATAAGTGGAAACCCACCATTTGGTGGGATGGTGGGTTCCGAAGAATGTGATTCCAGTTTGGCACTAATTCTCCCATTGCTAAAGCAGTGATTCCGGTGGATCCAGGGGCTGGGTTGCCCAACATCTACCAGGACCTCAGGGGGGCTTTCAGTGAGGAGGATGCCAATACACTGCCCCCACATCGCACTACCGACTGTGGGATCAAGTTACTGCCCAGGGTTGTGTTACCAAAGTCGCGGATGTATTCCATGACCCCCAAAGAGGTGGAGGAAATGAGGCAATATATCAATAGGAATTTGGCCCATGGATTTATAACACCCAGTAGATCCCCTGTTGCTGCCCCCGTACTTTTCAGGGAGAAAAAAGATGGAACTCTTCGGCTGTGTGTGGATTTCCGCAGCCTAAGTGCCGTGTGTGTAGAGCCGTTATACCCTTTACCTCTGATCCGGGACCTGTTATCAACCCTGGCCACCGAGCGTGTATTTACTTGGTTGGACCTTAGAGAAGCTTATCATCGGGTTAGAATCAAACCAGGAGACAAGTGCAAAATGGCGTTTAATTGTTCCTTGGGAAGTTATGAATATCAGATAATGCTGTTTGGATTGAAGGGTGCCCCAGTGGTGTTTATGCAGCTGATAAACACCATGCTGCATGATTTCCTCTATAAGGGGGTCCTTGTTTACCTCGATGATCTTTTGATTTATACTTCGGACATGGATACACATATACAGTTAGTCTGTGAGGTGTTGCAGCATCTCTGGGAGGAACAGCTTTATGTCAAGTTAAGCAAGTGTACCTTCCATCAAATGTCTATCGATTATTTAGAGTATAGAATATCAACAAAAGGGATAGAAATGGATTCCAAGAAAGTGGAAGCAGTCATACAGTGGCAAATTCTGAGAACAAGGAAACAGTTTCAGGCATTCATCGGATCTGCTAACTTTTACAGGCAGTTCATACCCCAATTTGCCCGTGTGGCTTTGCCTTTAACCAACCTCTTGCGCACTAAACATCTGGTAACGCCACCAAAGCCAGGGCAGATTTTAGACTGGACACCTGAATGCACCATAGCATTTAATGAGTTGAAGAGGTGGTTTTCAAAAGAGCTGGTGTTGCAGCACCCTGATGCTGCTCAGGCATTCATCGTACAGGTGGATGCTAGTTACGTTGCAGTGGGTACGGTTTTGTTACAAAGAGATAATGATGATAAGTTGAGGCCCTGCACGTATACCTCTCAAAAATTAACTCCCATGGAGCGCAAACGGGCCATTTGGGAGAAGGAGGCATACGCAGTACACTGGGCTCTTAGTACTCAGAGACATTATTTGGAGGGCTGTTCATTGCCATTTGAGGTATGGACTGACCACCAGAACCTTTTGGCTTTGCAAAAAGTGAGGAAATTATCCCCAAAACAGGCCAGATGGTCGCAATTCTTCCAACGATTTTGGTTTACCTTGAAACATATACCATGGGGACAGAATTTCCTGGCTGATGCCCTCTCAAGACAGCCACAGTTCCAATCACAGAGAGAGGATATTATCCAGCCATTAATGCCGAACTTGTGCCCTGCCAAGACCTGTCGAATATTGCATGTCGCACCAGACATGAAAACCAGCATACGACAGGCTTTATTGTCTGATACGTGGTGGATAGCAAACAAGCACAATATGGACTTTAAAGATGGGTTGGCATGGTGGGGTTCCCAAGTATATGTACCAGAGACAGGATGGCCGGCTGAGGATAAGAAGCCTCACCAGGACTCCACCCCGACACTTTTCTCATATTTGCTCAGTACTTACTTTGTTCAACTAAATATACGAAGGTTCTCTGGCTTTTCTGTTTGCTGTGTGTTCCTTTTGATGTTTGACGATGGGGGAAGACTGACAAAAAGAAGGAGAAAATAAATGGTTAGTGCCTCAGTACAACAAAAAGGAGCAGTTGCTGCAAGAAGAGCTGACTGTAAAACAAAGATGCCTCCCCTTCTGCTTCTCTTTAAAAGAGAAAGCAAACAATGAAACTGAAATGATAACATGTCAGAATTTTGTAACCAGCTCTTACCATGCTGGCTTGTTGCTATACTAATAAGACGAGGGGGATGTAGTTCCGTTTAATCCAGGCTATGTTGCCTACTAATCGTGCTGTTTATCCTGGGAGTATAATGGTCCGGGTGTATGATCAAGAGTGAAGTAGACAAGAATTGCACCTGCTTTTGCATGTGAGACTAGGTGGCTCTACAGATGTGTTTGCCAAACTTCATAACTTTAAGATGTGTGGACTTCAATGGACTTCAATTCCCAGAATTCCCCAGCCAACATTAAATAGAGAATATTAAATGGAGAAATTAGACGTTAAATGGAGAAAATTCCTGACAGGTTAATTAATCAGGAGAATTATTTGCTTCCAGAAGTTGTGATGCTCCAACACTGGAAGTTTTAAAGAAGACATTGGATAACCATTTGTCTGAAATAGTGTAGGGTTTCCTTCCTGAGCAGGGAATTGGACTAGAAAACCTCCAAGGTTCCTTCCAATTCTGTTATTCTGTGTCCGTCATTTAAATATGCCAAGTTTGAAAAATACTATTGTAAAATAATGTAAAATGAGGCTAGTCTATAATAGCCTCAAGCATATCTATATAAGAACTTTGGAAATTTCAATGGATTCTTCCAAACCTGCCCTTCAATTCCAGTTGAGAATTTGTCAAAGTCAGGAAAGATCTTTGCTACTGCCCAGTGGTGGCACACATGTTTTGCTATTGCTTGTGGGGGGAGGAGTTTGAGATGATAAATGAAGAAAACATTCAGAAGCTCTATTTGGTTCAGAATAGAGTAACATCAGTGGTGGGTTTCAACTGGTTCGGCCCACTTCAGCCGAATAATTGCCATTTTTGTGAACCGGTTGTTAGAATTAGGCTACTGGTTTGGCCGAATCAGTAGCTAATTAAATCAGCTGTTTTTTTGGGCATAAATTGATGCACGGACGGTGCATCACCTCAGGCCTGAAAAACAGCTGATTTACCCACCTTAGGCCTGAAAATTTAGCAATCAGTTCAGCCGAACTGGTAGCTAAATCAGCTGTTTTTTGGACCTGAGGTGATGTGTACATAGTGTGTGGCTCACCCACATCAATTTAGGTCTGAAAAACAGCTGATTTAGCCACCTTAGGCCTGAAAATTTAGCAATTGGGTCAGCCGAATCGGTAGCTAAATCAGCTATTTTTCAGGTCTGATGTGATGCATGTGCAGTGTGTGCTGCACGTGCATTAATTTAGGCCTGAAAATCAGCTGATTTAGCTACTAGTTTGGCCGAACCAGTAGCTAAATTTTCAGGTGGAAGGTGGCTAAATCAGGTATTTTTTTTGACTGAGTTGATGTGCGCATGCACGTCAATTTAGGCCCCAAAATCAGCTGATTTAGCTTCCGGTTCGACTGAACCAGTAGCTAAATTTTCAGATGAAAGGTGGCTAAATCAGCTGTTTTTTGGGCCTTTGAACCTTTGGTGAATAGAATCATTGGGAGCCATTTTGTATTAGTTAACTAGGAACTGTATTTTTATTTTTTTTAAATAAACATTGTCTTTAGCATAGCAATATACTTAGACTTATATACCACTCCATAGTGCTTTATAGTGCTCTCTGAACAGTTTACAGAGATAGTACATTTTCCTCAACAATCTGGGTCCTCATTTTACTGACATCATAAGAATGGAATGCTGAGTCAACCTTGAGCCAGGATCAAACTGCTGGCTGTGGGGAGTGTTAGCCTGCAATACTACATTTTAACCACTGTACCACTGTGTCTCATAATGTTCTATTTTAATTTCGGTTAGCTGCTGAATGTCACACAGGTGAGATAGACAGGAATACTGTATTTAGCTTGGATAGATGAGATGAGATGAGATTAGATTACAAAGAGAACACATATAAAATGGTCTATAGGTGGCACCTCCTGCTGTCTAGGTTGGCAAAAATGTTTCCAAAACTCTCCCCAAGCTGCTGGAAATATAACGCAATACATGGCTCCTACTATCATATGTGGTGGTTATGCCCTATGGCAAGAAACTACTGGACAAGGATTAGAAGATGGTTACAGGAGATAACAGGCAGCAAGATGGATCTAAGACCAGAAATATTTCTTTTAGGGATAATACCAGAGGGAATTAAAAAAAGATTCCTAATTCTGCATATATTAACAGCGGCAAGGCTAGCATTTGTGCAAGAATGGAAGAAAGATACTATACCAATGGAAGACAGATTGATTAATAAAATATTGGAATGCACTGAATTGCACAAATTAACAATGATATTAAAGAATAAAGGGGAAACAGATTTCTATAGTTGTTGGGATGCTTGGTACATTTGGTTGAATAAAAGACAAAGAAACTAGAGGGGGGAATATAATATATAGTTATATATTATATAGATAAGGAAATAGTTATGAAATATGGAAATGAATATAACAAAAACCATGTCTTATGTATTACTATGACAAACTTGCACACCACTGCCGCAATTTTTTGTAATGGAAAGTTGTTGTTTTAATTTTGTATATATTGTATATATATTTAAAGTAATAATAAAGCTTTTTTTTAAGAAACTGGAGCTATAATCTATATTAAAGTGGAAGTAGAAATCATGGATATTTTGAGTTCAAAAGCCTGGAGACTGAGGCAAGAACACTTCAAAGTAAATCTTGAGCCATCACAAGACCCTCACCTGACATGACCTCCCTATCACAAGACCTACTAACTACACAAAGCACTTATAAACAGAAGAATACTGACACTGACATCCCTTAAACGCTGAAGATGTTACCTAGCCAGGTAATGAAACATTTGGAAACCAACCCACAAGCTAGGAGAATGAACCTCCACCTTCTTCCTACACCAGAGCTATGGATACTTGCCACCATTTCACACTTCAAAGCATTGTAAAAGAAAACACTAGCTTTTTAAATCAGGTATGCTTGACTCAGTCTTCCAATGCTGCTGCTGCTGTGAGATCACAGAGAGCAGACTTGCTTTTGATGTGGCACAGACTCCTCTTAAACTCTTCTAATGGCCCAGTACTAGATATTTTGTTAATGTATCAGCCAGGATCTGTTCCTTATAAAGAAAAGAAAAAAACAGTTTATGGGACCACAGTACCTAGCATCTCTCTAAGTCCAGGAGAAAATCGGGACTGGTTAAGCCAGATGTACCATCCATTTCCAAAAGGCATTTACTTGGTCTAAAAGACAGAGTGTCTGAGAAACAGTTAAAGGGGACAGGGAAGAGAGAAAAGGACTGACAAAATCCTTACAACATGTACCATATGGCTTGACATTTACCAGATTAGTTAAACATTTCTACTGGGGATAAATATGCCCAGATATCTATGTGGGGGGAAAATGCATGAGACAAAGACTCATGCAGCATATTTATGCACAGAGTCAATTCTGTTTCCCCCTTCCATTTTTCTAGCCCATTCAGGGACCTGAACATATAAGGTCCAGGAGGTATAAACTCAAATTAACCCTTAGATTTTTCCAGAGGTCTGTGATATCCAGTGCAGAGAATGATGTTTAATGAAAAGAAAAAGGAACCAGGAGGCATTTTCTTCAGAGTTTCAGTTGCGCTGATTTTTGTTTTTGTTTTAAAGCAAAACTCCCACCTCATCTAGAAGCTGCTCTTTTGGAGCACTAAAAAGCATGAAAAGTTTGTCAGGTTCTATTTTCAGGGTTCCCTGTTGCCCGTAGAGAGAAAATTGTGATGGCTGCCAAATTGATTCCAGGCCGGCTGATGCAGAGGAGGTGACTGTTGGTGCCCAGCTTCTGGTGCAAGGCATGCTGCTCTGTGGTGAACAGCCCTAAAGCCATAGATTTCATTTGATCTTTGCAAAGGCTAACATCTGTCTGCTGTCATTTTAGGAAGATTGATGACAGGCTGATAAAAGGGGAAAGAGGAAGACTGGTTGGTGGGGAGGAAAGGAAGCTATACAGGTGGATGGCAGTCAGGGAGGTGATGAGGTGGAATCTTAGGATCGCTACATACCACATAGGAGTAATGGTAAAAATAGGTTTATTAAGACAAGATAGAAAGATAGATGTCTCTGTTTAGACTACATGTGGAAACTAGGATAGAGGAGGGGCATTTATAGGCAGGAGACCAAATCTCCGGCTACAGGTGCTCTAGGTGCAGCTCTACTAGCCGCTGCCACCCAGTGGCACATTGGGGGCAGTACCAGGCACACAATTTTGCGTGACAAATTCTCTATAGCAATGGTACAAAGTAGCTTGGGTATCCCTGATAATTGCACCAGGTTGTTAGAGCCAATTGCTGAGAGTCACACAGACACAGAGGTAACAGTCCTCCCTCCTTCTCTTTCTCTTTTGCACCTTGCATATCTTAGTCAATTACTTGCACCACAAACATTACAGAGCTAAATGCTATGACAGCCATAAGAATGTGGTTCACTGTTATTTTAATGTAACTGGGCAATGCAAGGTAAAGCTATCAAACATTGTTATATTTTTAGAGCCATCTTGAAAGGAATGAATTGAGATGGACATTAAATGGGTTTTAGTGATATCCTCTTGAATATTTGAGAGAGGGGCCTAGGAGAAAAAGTTTTTAATTGGTGTTTTGGGGGGGGATGATTCCTCTAGCAGAGAGAAGGGTCCTGACTTGGCTGCTTTGCTTTTAGCCCCAGATTATACCACATGAAACCCACCCACCCCTGCACTCATAGAGAGAAGGAGCCCCCTCAGGCAGATGATTGAGCATATTACCTTGAAATAGGAACAAAGCCTACATAAATTAATTTATTGGTTCTGCATTTTTAACTGCCAAAGAGGAAGTATATGTCTGTTAGAGAGTAGCAACCAGCACAGAAAAAAGGTGCCAGATTATTGAATTGTAATCTTAGATAAATCAATCCACCACTCTCAGTTTCTCCCACACCACCATTTTTATTTTTCAGATCAAATGTTTTTAGTTTTTAGTTTATTTTGATTAAAATAAAAAGCAAACCAACAAAAGTCATTAGCATACCAAGATAAAAAAAACAGCCACACAAACTCAGGTTTAGGCACTTGTATGATCATGATATCATTTCATTTTCCTTGAGTTCCTGGTTGCCCAAAATAAAGATCAGCAAATGGATTACATATTTTTTGCTGTGACTTTTCAATATGTTTGGACAAAAGGATGATTGAAACTTATGTTCCTTCTTACCACCTGACCACTTGGAACAAGGCAATGCAGATCTAGCCAGGAAAGCAGGATATGATTTAGAACTCAGTTGGTGATGATCAAAGAGCTGGTCACAGAATATGTAACAATGTTGGGTTCATGCTTCTATTTCAGCAAATGTTGCAGCACAGATCCCACAAACCTTGGGAAATGTTTCCTGCTAATGTGGGTGAATGGCGGAGAAAAGAAGAGAGTCAGATGAGCAGATGTTAGAAAAGGGATTGGTAGGCAATCAGAAATCTTGGGAAGAGCAAAGCAACAAGGTCATTACATTAGACAAATGGATGTATGTAATGGATATGTTATTCTTTTATAAGTATTGGTAGTTTTCTTTCCTTATTTCTACAGCGTTAGGTACATTAGGCCTATCCAAATATTTAATTTGTTTTGCTTCCCAGAAAAAAATGGCAGAAAATTATATTCATTATTTTGCCACTGAATGTTGATACTTCATTACTAGGAGACTTTGTGAGCTGCAAAAGTAAAGGACCGTAGGGATTCCTACAGATTGCCCACATTCTACTCTTTATCACTTTGAGTTATGGAACAGTTAAGTCAATGGTGACTAACATTCTCACTGATAAGGAATTGTCCTATGGTGGGAACTTTACTGAACATAGGGTTCTCTGGAGTCCAACTGGCCATTTATTCACTATTTATATTGGTCACTGATGTGATACACTGTCTCTAGCTGTTGTTCTGTGCAAACAGAAAGTGCTCTTTAGAAAAGCTACACTTTGCAGTTAATAAGTAGTGATGAACAAGTAGTCTTTTGAGGCAGCTTAACTCTTCATTACTGATGTTTTCCTTGTAGAACGCTTGAGAAGCAGCTGTAGAATTTGAAGATTCTGTAGATGACTGTTTGAAGAACCAAAGGGACAATGTTATTGACTGAGTCACTCAGTATCAACACTGATTAAAAAAAGGGAAGTGACTGAGGAAGAGAAAAATGAGGTTAGGTCTAAAATGAGATGTGCATTTCTCTGGTATCAGCTGGGCTGATAAAAAGGCTGAGATGGAGAGATAAATTTACACACAGGAAAATAAGACGAGATAACAGATTGCCTTGCCGTGCATAATATTTCCCACAAGTGATGAAAGACATAAGAATGGAGTTCAGATTCTTGTAAAGATGATGAGATATTGCTTTCTAAATCATATATCTAGAAAGTTGACCTGGGTTGGCTTCTGAGTAATGAGCTGAAAGTTCTTAATAACACTGCTTTATGGCAGAATGTCATACCATAGTTTTAACAGTTTTATTTCAGCTTTGCAGTTCTTGGACAGATAAGCGCGCGCACACACACACACACACACACCTCAGGCAGTTAGTTGCTGCATCATCTAATGCACTGGGGTCAAGATAGGCTCAAGGACAATTTTGAAACAGGAAGACAATGATAAAAGAGCCTCCAACATTTCACTGATAAAAATAGAGATGCCCTTGTGTTTGTGCAAGACTCTCATTTCCACACAAGGATGAAGGTGGCTGTTCATTCTTCCTCCATAATCCCGACTCACACTTTTACCAATCTTATTTCCTCCACCTGTCTTGTACTAAAAAAAACACCTCCCATTGTCCTCATGGATAATCTTGGAATGATATAAATCTGAATGTTGGGAGGAGTCAATGTGAAATATTTCTTTGAGGAAAGCTAATGCAATCCTAAATTGCATTAACAGAGGGATACAATCAAGATCAAGGGACATATTAATACCACACCTTTTTTATACTGCATCCACACTATTAAAAAAAGATGTTGAGAGTGCAGAGAAGAGCAACCAGGATGATTACTGGAGGCTAAAACACATGATGAACGATTGCAGGAACTGGGCATGGCAAGTCTATTGAAGAGAAGGACCAAGGGAGACATGATAGCAGTCTTCTAGTATTTGAGGTACTGCCACAAAGAGGTGGGAGTCAACTATTTTCCAAAGCACCTGAAGGCTAGACAAGGAATAATGGATGGAAACTGAATAAAGAGAGGTTCAACCTGGAAATAAGGAGAAATTTTCTGACAGTGAAAACAATCAACCAATGGAACAGCTTGCATTCAGAACTTGTGGGGATTTCATCACTGGAAGTTTTTAAGAAGAAACTGGACTGCCATCTGTCAAAAATTGGGTAGGGTATGCTTGGGGTGTGTGTGGACTAGATGACTTATAAGGTCCCTTCCAACTCTGTTAATCTGTAATCTTAATCTGTTAATCTGCAACTCCTACACTGTAGAAACATTTGGACTACACAACTTGATCAAGGTCAAGGCCTAGACACAATTTTCATTGACTTTTGTAAAGCATTGATTCAATGGTATTTATTTATTTATTTATTTATTTTTATTAGATTTATACCCCACCTCATTTCCCCAATCAGGGGAACTCGAGGCAGCTAACAACAATTAAAATTTAATTACAATATAAAAAATCTAATTCTTCACGCATACATCACATTC
>JANHGC010006740.1:0-22868 GCA_027560395.1 Boaedon fuliginosus | reverse complement strand
CCTAGAGTTCCCCCTAACAGGGGAAATGAGGCGGGGTATAAATTCAATAAAATAAATAAATAAATAAATAAATAAATTATATTGTATATATTGTATATATTGTATCTATACAATATTCAAATCTTGTATGGAATAGTTCTCACACCGAACTCGCTACACTTGCTATGTAAATTTTATAAAATGTTCAATAAAGTATTTTGGGGGAAAAAAAGAGGGTCAAGGCCCCTCTCATTACCTGCCAATGTTGTGTCCCTCAAGGGTATTCAACTAAGTATTTTGGGAAAAAAAAGAGGGTCAAGGCCCCTCTCATTACCAATGTTGTGTCCCTCAAGGGTATTCAACTAACTCCATGGAAAACTCTAGACAGTTTTGGAAAAACATTTGAACGATGTTTCAGGGCCTCTGTCCTGCCTTCTCATAATTAAAAAAAAACCACAACAAAACACTAGATCTGGAGTGGACCACTATTCAAAATATTGACATGCATTCCTAATATAGAGAGAGGGATGGAAGAGTCAATAAACTGGAGGAAATGAGCAGAGAGGGCTTGCTACGGGTCCAATCAGCCAAACAATTTCAGATGGCAGGCCCTCGTGCTACAGCCTTCTCTGTGTGAGTGCCGACCCTCTGGAATCAGCTCCCTGTAGAGATTAGGCCCATCCCCACCTTGTTGGTCTTCCGCAAAGCCACGAAGACCTGGCTTTGTCAGAGGGCCTGGAATTATATATATATATATAAATCTAATAAATAAATAAATAAATAAATAAATAAATTGATGTGCCCCCCCTCTTTTTGAAGGTTTTTGAATGATTGTGGAAGTGTGGATCATTGTTTTAGATTTTTATACTGTATTATATTGTATTTTTTAGCTGTTGTTAGCCGCCTCGAGTTCCCTTGACTGGGGAAATGAGGCGGGGTATAAATCTAATAAAATAAATAAATAAATAAACAAACAAACAAACAAACAAACATAATTTTCAGGAAGAGGACTTTAAGGCGATCCCTGACCTCCTGGAGGCTATAGATGATATAACCTTTTAAGGTTCCACCCAACTCTGTAACAGAATAGGGAGAGATTAAAGTCTTAGTACCTAATGTAACTCTATATTAAATCCATGTTTAACATTGCTTACAGTAATTTACCACCTCAGGATTTGGTTGCCTCCTTGTTTCTCTGCTACTTTACTGCTTAGATCAGGGCTATCAAACTCCCAGCCAGTGGGCCAGATGCGTCACACACTGGCCACTCCCACACCCTGTTTAGCGAAGGGGGAAAAAGTCCTGATATGTCACGTGATGCCATCATGACAATATGAGTTTGACACCCCTGGCTTAGATGGAAACAAAAGTTCCCTTTCAAGGTTCTCTTTTATCACTACTCTTATGGAAGCCTACCCTGTTGTATACAATTGGTGTAACTATAAAGAAGGCTACTTTCTTGCATGCCACCATGGTCTCGATACCTCAGATATTTCACCTGAGCTGAAACCAGCATATTAAAGTGAAATGTGGTGGCAACAATGATAGCAGGACTGGTTAGTGCACAGCTTTTCCACTGGGCACTGCTGCATTTGCCTGCCTTTTCCTAATGAGGCAGATCTGACAGATAATAATAAGGGGTTCAACTTCCTGTGAAGTTGCTGTACAATAGCTGTCAAAGCCTTTGACAGATGGGTGGGGAACGATTGCCCTTCCCACTTCCCCTTTTTCCATCAGCTTCAGTGATATTTCCATAAAATTATCCTTCCCCCAACCAGTCATTTCACTTGGAGAGGCCAGATTTATGTGACATTTCATTTGGGTTTACTTAATGTCCTGAAACTTCGCCGGTGGGTTTGCCCAAGAAAGATGGTTGGGAAATCATAGAATGCGTATGCTGCATGGTTATTGAGAAATGATGGTGGGGTCTTTAGCAAAACTGGGCCCTCCCTTGCCCTCCTGCCAGTCAGAATACTGGGATGTTCTGTTGAGGAGAAATAACTATGCATTTTAACTGGGCAAATGACATCCTTACACTAAGCGTAGCACACTTGATTCCTGCTTGGTGTCATATATAATAATGATAACTCGACATATTTGTAGCCTGTGTTTTATTTAAAACTGCATTCCTTTTACCTCTAAAGAACTGAGACATAAATGTACCTTAGTAATTCCTCTAGTGAATGGCATTGGCATGTAAGAGCCCCTTCTGCTCTTCCTGTGTCCTTATTTTATTAGTATTTGGAGAGCAAAACTGTGTGATTATCCATTCTTGCTTCAGGCATAGTAAGCCATCTGGAATGCTTATTAAACTCATCAGCAGATCAAAAGGATAAAGCTTCATCATAGTACCTGAATGTGAATGCTACTTCATCATCAGAACCTTCATCTTCTAATGAGGTACTATATGGAATTCCCCATTAAATAGAAGATATATTAAAGTTTAGGTTTCTTCCCCCGCCTCTCTTTATCGCCCACCCATCACCCACACTTGCTCTCCCCCATATACTGTGAGTTAGGGTTACCTTGTCAAAGTGTAAAAATCCAGATGGCCATTACGTGGCACCAAAGAGTTACAGAAACTGATTCCTAATTTTTTTGCAGTGCAGATATGTTGGCTATTTTGTATGCATGAATGCTCATATACTCCTCCCTCCCTTGCAAAAAAAATAAAGGTAGAATTATGTTGGTTCCTAAGTCTCGCCAGTGACTAATTCCTATATTGGCTCACATAAAAATCATCTAAAAAGAGGCAGAAATTGGGTTTTCATGATTCACCCAGAGTGCTGTAGACTTTTCCAACAGATTTTGAAATGGACATTTTTTTCTCTGTATGGTTCTAACTTTGCTCCCTGTTGAGAAATAATGATTAATAACATTTAGCACTGATGTAGGCTTTTCCTAGATCTTTAGAGCATTTTATATTAAGAATGCAGAAGATACTCAGCACTATTGGTGAGAGAAAGTGAAACTAAAAACACACTTTGTATTTCCTACTTTGTGAAGTAGCCTGCACTAATGTATATGTAGCTCAGGCTGCATGTAGCTCTCTATGAGCATCTAGTGAAATATGTAGTTATGCATTCTTGCACAGTAGTAGTTGCACTCTTCCAAAGTTGGATATCTTTTTTACTGAATAATTGTCATGACTATGCAAGCTCACTTCCCCAACTTCATTTTTCATACATTCCTCAGTTGCTGCCAGTTTCTGTATGTATGATTACTACTTCATTATCCCATGTGTGGCTGTTTTCCACTGCTCTGGTCAAGTCAGACTCTGAAAACCACTTTAGTTGTTCCATTAGGAATGGGCAACCTGCAGTTATAAATGAGATAGAGAGACATGTTTTCCTGCAATTTTTCACTTGGAAACATTGAAACAGTATGCAAACCTAACTCATCAAGACAGCCTTCAGAACACAAACTGAGCAATAACCACTTCACTGATGACACCATCTTACCGTTGTACATACCGCCATCCTTGGTTAACTCATCAGATTTTGTTTTTCAAAGTGTACTTCTCAGCTATCATATGATTGCTCTGACTCCTACATATGCTCAGATTTGCCAATGAGTGTGCCATCAATGAAAGATGCAGAAAAATGCAATCACTGCTAAGATGCCTTGCTTCATGTAATCTGACTGGAGTCCAGCAGAATCTATCTTTGAAAGTTTAGTACATCCAAAATACGGCTGAGGTTTCTAAGAGGAACTGGCCAATCCTTAAATTATTGTTTCAGCAATTGCATTGTGCTCTAATTCATTTCAAGCAGGTGTTGGTCAGAACTACAAAGTCCAGATTGCTTACAATCAACGTTGGTAAAGTGGGGATGAATAACCAGGAGCTACATGGAGCACTATGAAATATAACATGTATGTATTAGGGACTCAAAACATATTGCAATATTTCTGTAACAAAAAGAGAAATGTATTAAATGTAATAATATGCAAAGATGACATCCTGCCCTCAAAATTTCTTAGACAGTATATCTTTGACATGTTAATCTCAACATTCTCATTAACATATGGAGCAGTTACCACATTAGTTCATTGGAGATTGCAAATTCTGGTTTCCATAAATCCCAAAAGTGTTCACTTAGGATGCAGATGACACCGTCAGCCTAAATAGAGCACCATTTCTAACTGTGTCATAGCGTATACTAATTACCAATAATTAACTAACTCTTTGTCATAGTCCATTGTATGAAATTTTCTTAAAACTTCTATGACAATCCTTCCCACATTTTGAATTGAGGAAAAAACTTAAGGAAATGATCTGTGGAAGCACCATTCCCTATAAATGGAAGGCAAAGGGTGTTTTGAGGATGGGAAACAGAAAGAATTAAAGTTAGTGTTGTATTCTGGACCTCACAGATTAGCCGTGGGAGAGAAACATTTTGTGCCTAAATGTATTATGTTCTAAATAAAACTCTGCTTGAATGTGTTCACACCCCATATTGCAAATGCTGCCTAAGACAGTTTAGCTTTGGGAAAAATGTGTTTAATGTCTTGCAATTTTGGGGGAAAACAGATTTCTTTTTAATGAAGAGTCTTTATTTATGGATTAAATCATTAACTGTATTATTTAATAAATTGTATCATCTGTTCTTCCTTCCTCTTTACATCTGAGGAAGCCCAGCTGACTTCCAAAGAGGCCTGCCTGGAATGTTAAATCTAATAATTGACTGAAATTGTTGTTTGTCCCCAACCTAGAGGAAATTTGCCACTGGACATGTATTTTTGCATACTATAGGCTGATCATTTAATGGAAAGCCAATACTGGAGCTTTGAATGTGTTTGTATAAGATAATAAGATATATTACATTGATGGTTCTTCTCTCTTGATTTTCACTGGTTCAGGGGAAGATACATCTTTATTGGGAAGTGCAAATTGTTTAGTGTAGTAGAAGGTAGATTTGTGGTTTGTCTAGCGTATATATTTCTATAAATATTCCAGCAATATCTCTTAACTTCATTGGTATATTTTTAAACTGGTTTTAAAGTTTAGTGTATGATTATACAGTTCTGATGTACTGGAAAGCACTGCATCTGTTTTCAGATACTGCTGCTAATTGCTTTAGAGGGAAATGTGATATGTAAAAAATCCTGACATTGATGACCATGACAATGAGGTAATGTAAGGACTTGTGTTGATGCCCATCTCTGGAAAGTTGTTAATTTATTTTTATTTTTATTTATTTGGATTTATACCCCGCCTCATTTCCCCGATCAAGGGGAACTAATTAACTTGTCTACCTGAATTGAAGACTAGGATTAGGATTTAGCTTCACAAATATGGGAACCCCAAACTCCACAAACAAAAAGGTATAAGCCTTCTTTCAGTAGAACCGGTTTCCTGGACACTTCCTGGATGCATCCATGTGATTTCTTGCAACAATGTGCAAATGATCTTGCCTTCTTTCAGCATCATTTTAAAATTTACCAGCCTGGTTTACAATGTTTGATTTCCTGGTGGTCTGCCATCTATGGCTTAAACAATCCTGATCAAACAATCCTGATCCTGATTGGCTTAACCAATCCTGGTTAAGTGCTGCAACTTAATTGGATTAATTAGGAAATACAGTTGTCTTCAATTTACAATCAATCACGCAGCAACCAACTTACAACGAACATGTCGAAAGGTACTTAAACTCACTTCTGAAGTTTGGATGGCCATCTGCAGTCACATGACTACATTTCAGATGCTCAGCAACTGGTCTGTATTTATGACCATTTGCAGTGTCCCAAGATCATGTAACCATAATTTATAATTGTTTTTTTTTTGTCAAAAAAACAGTGTTTATTTCTGGTTTCTGGCAAAAATATTCTGTAATGAACAATGTGTTTCTTTAACAACCATGGTAGTCACTTAATAACTGTTGTGATTCATTTAATGACCACCATAAAAATGGTAAATGGTAAAATTAAGTTGGCATGTAACTGATCCACTTTAAGACCATCATGAGTTACAGCCATAATGTGCCAGCTCCATTATGGTCATAAATTGAGGCCTATCCATAAGCTTGATTGATATGACTCTATGGATTTGGGGGCAGGGGTGGGAGTCAGCCAGTTCAACCAGTTCAGGCAAACTGGATGTTAATTTTACATCTGGTTCACCAAACCAGTAGTTGCAAGGAATGGCTGTTCCTGCCCACTCCACCCCTTCCAGGAGTGGACCTTCCGGAAGTTCCGGAAGTCTGAAAATGGGCCCATTTCCAGTCTCCAGAGGGCCCCTGGAGCTCAGGGGAGTCTGTTTTTTTCCCACCCAGAGGCTCGAGGAAAGCCATGGTGCAGGAGCCTGAGTAGGCCACACCCACCATAGTCATGCCCACCCAGCAACTGGGAAGAAAACCTGTTGCTAAAATTTTTGATCCCCAATCCTGTTTGGGGAGATAGTAATTTCATTTCTCAAGGTATGTCTGGAAGCTGGTCTTGACTTTTCCTTGTCAAAAAAATAAAAAAAATACCCAGTATTAGATTGGTGGACCTCTAGTTGTGCCACATAACTTCTGCTCCCTTTTCTCTCTCTGGCAAAACCATAGTGCTCACCAAATATGTTCTGGATGCAGAATAACAGAGTTGGAAGGCATCTTGGAGATCTTCTAGTCCAACCCCCTGCACAAGCAGGAAATCATATACCATTTCAGACAAATGGTTGTCCAATATGTTCTCAAAAACTTCCAGTGTTGGAACAGTCACAACTTCTGGAGGCAAGTTGTTCCTCTGGTTAATTGTTCTAACTGCCAGGAAATTTCTCCTTAGTTCTAGGTTGCTTTTCTTCTTGATTGGTTTCCATCCATTGCTTCTTCTTCTTTGTGGCAACCACTTCTTTGTGGCAACCAGATATTGGAACACTGCTATCATGTCATCCTTAGCCCTTCTTTTCATTAAACTAGACATATCCATTTCTCCAGGTAGAATGGATACTGAATCACAGCAGACATCATCAGTTGGTGCTATCAAGCTCCTTGTGGGGTCTTGAGTAGAGAAATGGTTGATGAAGATAACAAAACTAGCAGAGATGGCAGGATTAATTTGTTTGGTTAGAGAAAGATCAATAACTATAATTATCAGTGACTGGTAACTCCTTATGGACTTTCTGCTGAAAAAGGGAAAAATGAACTTGTGACATATTTATTTGAAGATTATAAAAGATAGCTTATGGAAAGAAATAAATTATGATGTAATCTTAGAGAGACAGAAAGTGAAATATAAGTATGTCTATAACCACTATCATAAATATCAGAAGCTACTTCTTTAGAATCTTTCTTTCCTTTTTTCTATTTCTCTTTTATTTTCTTCTTCAATTCAGCATTTGTAATGTTTTAAGTATATTGAAAAACATTTTCAATTTATTTATTTATTTATTTATTTAGATTTATACCCCACCTCATTTCCCCGATCTTTGTTTTTTTAAAAGATTCCCTTTGGGACTTTGAAGCAGGAGGTCTACTTCTAAAAGTTTTATCTATTTCACTCATAGAAAAATGTTTACACCATGCAATCTGATGTTTAAATAAACATTTTGTTAGAGTAAAAATATGCATTTTTAAAAATGAAGTTACAGAAATAAATGTGCTTCAAACAATGTTCCTTTAACTGAAACTGCACTTTCTTGCATCAGATACTGGAAAATCTTTCTAAGATAGCACCCCAAAATCTCATACAGTGCTAAACTCTTGTTAGGTCTAGTGCAATGTTGGATGGTTTTTGTGTGAGTTCCTGCACAATGAATTATATGAGGCATGTAGCAATGTTCTTAGCACAATCTTCATGTGCCATATTGCTGACCTCAATTATTCCCATTTATCTGAACATAAGATTGGAAGGGAGCCCAATCCCTCCAGCCATAAATGTTCTTCAATAGCCCTTTTGCATTTCTGTAACCTATGCATGACTTCACATTTAAACATAAATATTTGAATAAGCATTAACAACTTTTCTACTTCAAATGTATCTTTTGAAAGATACCATAGGAGTGTGAAATCTGAAAGATAACCATATTTCCAATCTGTATACAAATTTTAGGAAGTATATATGAAATATATTGGAATCCAGAAAGAAAATGATCCAATCCCACTGAGCTCATTGCAGCCTGTTCCTAAGTAGAATTGGATAGGAGTGGAGTGATTCTGCTTTGGCAAATTTTTGTCATGGAGGAGTCCCTGGAGTCCCTTACCTTGCCATTCCCCTTCTTCCCATAGAGGGCAATTCTGTAGGCATAGAACGCCCTCTACAGGTCATCTCCCACCTTCTTTTGTTTGTTTCCGGTTTTTTTTTTTTTTTTTTTTTGAGACTGGTGAAAGTTCAACAGCTCTTGTTTGGCATGCCTTCTGTGGCTTTAAGCAGCTTGAGTGCTTTAGAGCTGCAGTGTTGCTTCTCATCCCTTAATCCAATCTACTACAGAAAGTTTCCTTTTACTGTCTCCAAGTTCGTATGAAAACATTCAGAGGTAATTGAGACATTCCCAAACAATTAAGACAACCAGATGTGTTGTTATTTGTAATTACCTGAACATGTATTTCTTCTTTCAACAACAGTTCCATTTCCCCCCCTTCCTGAAGCTTTCTGAACTATTCCAGATAATGGATAAAAAGATTAACTTGTTGGAAAAGTAATCTGTTGTATGAGCCTATTGTGTCTCATTCGTATGTGAAATCACCATTTTTTTCTAAGCGAACCACAGAAAACGAAAACATTTAGTATGCAAAAGTTGCTTTATTGTTTGTATCTATGCACATGCAGGCTCATATGTGTTACTTCGATGGTGAGTGAACTAAAATTGCAAAATCGGGGCCTGCTGATTTTGAAATGTTTTATCAAAATAGCTCTAAATTTAAATAAAGAAAAAGTGACACAGTATGGTTCTCCCCCATTTTATCTATTCAAGATTAGAATTTCTATAGTGTTTTTAGCCTGAAACTTTGTAATATTAGAAGTCCAATTCTGACTGTTTCTGAAATGATGCTCTATGATATCATTGTTTTTTCTTATTAAAGACAACATAAAGTCAAGATTGGCTAGAATTATTTAACCAGCAAAGACAATGGTTTTTATTGTTGTTTTTGGATAATGAGGTTGAAATAGCCACTAATCAAATTTACACATTGATTATGCAAAACAGGACAAGCTATATTTGAGGCTGGAAGACTCAGACAATTTTGCCTCATAGCAAGAACAAAAAATATTACTTAATAAAATTCAGTGCACAAGTAATGTGAAATAAGTACAGATTTCTTCTTGTATAGAAGAATATATTTAACCAATTCTACATGGTCTCTTCCTGTTATTGCATTTAATTATTAACACAACAACAAACAGAAGCATAATAGCAGTTTTGTTTAAAACATATAACTCATAAGAAATGAAATAAATAAGTATATAACAAATAAATTTCACCAAAACAGTCATAACCTTTCTATACAGGGATATTAAATCCATTCATCTTAATTAACTTGGTTAATTAAAAAATGATTTAATTCTATGCCTCTCCCCCCACAAAAGGTATTCTGCAAATGTAATAAATTATTCCAAACAGATTCTCCAACGTTGTCTTATTTTGACTCAATTTATTTTACATTTCAAAGCAATGGTAGAGATAAAGAGCGATGCACTATAGTCCTTGCTGCATAGCTTTATTCATGTTTCTGTGGCCAACCAGAGTTCCACAATCAAGAGAAACCCCAGATGATCAACAAAACAGCAGCAATTAATTGGGGCAGGAACAAATAGTTTCAGCATTAATTCCTGGGCTGATGTGGGAATGATGGGACACACTGGGAGAGGCAGTGATTGCCACCACATATTTTCTTGTGTATTTTTAAAATAAAGGCAGGGGGTGCATGTGTAATTACAGGTGATCGGTTTTTTGTTTTTACTTCTTGTAATACTTATATTATTCTTTCCAGCAACAAACTGATGCTTAACATTTCAGTGCTCTGTTTGATGTTTATCATCCTGGGATGGCTGTCTGTGTATTTCACACTTTATCATTTGTATTCTTGTAATTGTGTCAACATTTACAGGGTTACACTTTAGAGGGACATAAATTGTAGGGGTACATGTATTTTGGGGACGTAACTGACTTCCTGAAATTAAACAGACAACCTTGAATAAAGGAGACCCAGAGTCCCAACACCACAATGAAGAGGATTGTGAGACTTCATGAAAGGTTTTGGATCCCTGGAGGAAGGCAGTTGTAAGTAATAGGTCACAGGGAACAAGAAGATCTTCCAATTACAGGGAAAAGTAGTTCTTTGAAAGAACCCTTTGCTTGGAGCATCCTAAAAGCAGAGGACTATGAATGGTTGTTGAGGTGCATTAGATGATTCTGAATGACTACAAGACATCAATTGCAGGTAGTGGCCATTATTAAACATGAGATTGTTTGTGATCCAGAACTAACTGAGCCATATAGAGAAGGAGACTGGCTTATTTCTGGCCAATTTAGTCAAGTTAGTACTGGTGTTTGCCATCACTTCTCCCTCCCAGGTACATTGTCTCAGCCAAACCTTGCCTTGAAAATGCAGACTTCCTATTATTTATGTCTTTCCAGTATCATTTTTTTTCATAGTCATACATTTATACCTGAAAATACTATACATGAATTTTAATGGCCTGATTCCCATGCTAATATGTAAGGCCTTCATCGGTCCCTGAAATTGGACACCCCACTGTTGAGCTGCACATGACTGCACACTGAAAAAAAATGACTTTGCAATGGAGGGGAAAACTGGAAAGTCTTTAATTTTAACACCAAGAGGTACCAACTTGGCAACAATAGGCAGTGTGTGCTGGTGTTATTTGAACAAATAGAACTGAGCTTGAAAATAATATGAAATGTAGCTAAATATCAAAATATTTTAGTTATTACCATTTAGTTATGATAACTTGTTTTGCCTATTGATTACCAAAATAGGAGGAAACAGCCCCTTTTCTTGATATTGCTTTTGGAGTAATTGGATTCTAATTCACATCTGGAGCTAGTAAATTCAATGTTTTCAACCTTTCTTCTTCTCTCTACTCCACTCCAACCCCCAATTGTTTAAGTTCACATTTCCAGCTTGGGCACAAATGTAGGGCCTTTATTTTCTGAATATTCCAATAAGCACTTTGCCTCCAACTATATTGTTCAAGTACGGCATCATTGTTACAGCTGTAATTGTTACTATCAAGACACAGTTCTTTGTAATTAGAAAGTCAAGATGGTATTCAGCAGTATGGCAGCCCAGATTCTCATTTGTTAGGCTATTAGAAAAAAAAATGTTTACAGGAAAAACAGTGTCATTGTTTAGTGCTCTTAATTGACCATCTGCTGGGTGAAGAAATGTCCAAAGAAGAATAAATAGACAGAGGCACACTTATTTAATTTCATTGCACATGGAACAAAGGAAGAAAAGCAAGAAAGGGGGACAAACTGGATAAGACATCACTAAATTGCTTTTGAAAGAAAACATTGGTAGTATATGTTAACATTTATTTAATTTTTCTCAATGAAAAAGGAGTTGGTTCTTTGCTCAACTTTCTTGGTATATGCTGGTAGAAGCACTAACAAGAACAATAACAAGAATACAATCTTTGCATGAAAACTTGCTTGTAGAAAACTGGGTTATCCATGTATGCAGCTTTCTACTAAAATTTGCCATGTTCAACATGAAGATGAAAGTTAAGACTTGGAAGCTGTTAAAGCTACATTCTGAAATGTGATCAATTGAGTTCCCGTTTGTAGAAGATAAGTATGCATTCAAAGGAGCACATTAACAATTTTTTTCAATATTTCCATTGAAAGGAATATTCTATTAAAATATTTTTATTGACTAGGAAGTCAAGCACATAGGGATATCAAGTTTGAAGTGTGCCTTCATGCCCCCCAATCCAACAATATTTTATCAATGTGGGCATAAATACTTTCTCTGGACTATTAGTTTACATGAATTCATTTCTGTGCAGATAACAGAACAATATGCTGATTAATTACTATAGTAAAGATTTGTTTGATTTCATAAGAGACCACAGCCTAGAGTGAAAAATGCTCACTTACTTTCTTGCTGTGCTGCAAGCAATCATTTTGGATTCCAGGCAGAAAAGTATTATGTTAATTACATAATACATCTTTCTTTCTTTCTTTCTTTCTTTCTTTCTTTGTTTCTTTCTTTCTTTCTTTCTTTCTTACTTTCTTTCTTTCTTTCTTTCTTTCTTTCTTTCTTTCTTTCTTTCTTTTTCTTGCCTGAACATTAGCTGTAGAAATGCCACTTTGAATTGAGGATTTTTAAAAACAGCATAATAGGATACACCTATTTTTTTAAAAATGCATACGTTTATGAAATGTTATATCCATCTATATCTAAACTTGAAAGAACAATACTTATTCTGTTAAGGTGTACTGGCCTTGTTCTCCATTTTAGTAGTCCCCCAAAAATTATATCTGTATATAATATTCCATTCAATAGACATTAAGTGGGCTAATGGATAGATCTTCAAGGTGGACACAGACTTGACAGTTGCTTATATTGCTAAATGGTTTTTATATAAGACATGTAGACTTTAAAATGTATTGTAAGAGCCATAGTGGCACAGTGGTTAGAATGAAGTACTGCAGGCTACTTCTGCTGATCACCAGCTGCCAACAGTTTGGCAGTTCAGGTCTCACCAGGCTTAAGGTTACTCAGCCTTCCATGCTTCCGAGGTACGTAAAATGAGGACCCAGATTGTTGGGGGGAATATGATGACCTCTGCTTACAGAGGTCAGTATAGCACTGTAAAGTAGTATATAAGTTATGTGCTATTGCTATTCACAGTAGCCATGGAAATGATAATAAATATTTCAAGTTCAAATTAGAATGTTTCAATTTTAATCCTTATGAGGTGCCAAATTAGTTTTGAACTGGCTAAATTTATCTTGAGTAAACTTCACTCCAAAACTCCTAATACTGGAGCGTATATTCCATCTTAATCTAGAAGAAAGGTCCCCTGCTAGAACATAATGTTCCTGCATTTAGACAAGCAACAATAAAGTTCAGACTGTAGATGAATAAGAGCATGATTTACTCTGAAAAAAATTAACATTTATCACTTGATATTCTTGGATTATTTACTTGCAGAAGGGTGGAAAGATAGGATTTAAATTTTTAACTGAAATGATCACCATAAGTTTCAATAGATCATAATGGAAATCTGAATTCAAAACACAAATTTCTTCCACTACTGTCCTTGCTAATATTTACAGATTTATTTAGTTTTTATTTCAATTCATCTGATTAGTTCCAACTTCAACCATGATTAGTTCCAGTTCACATTCAATTGGTTCAGCCCATTTGCTTAAAATTGACCAAATCTAACAAAGTCAAGTCAATGTAATTGAAATAATAAAAGAGGAGGTCAAAGGCAGCAGTTTGGATAATATCCACATTGTGGACCAAACTGGCCTGTGTGGCAGTTTTAACCCAAATTAGTAATGGGATTGGGAGAAAAGTTACATGCAAAAAAATCCAGCTAATATTGCATAATTCAGTCATCTGCACACTCTATATTAAATATTACAGAAATAACATTTCAGATCCTATGCAACCATCCACTGGAAAAATATAAAATATAACTTGATAGTAAGAAAAGAATAGAGAAACAACTATACAAAATGGAGTGAATAGCATGGAAAGATATTAACATTATTTGATCAGACAGAGCGTGAATGAGAATTATGTCACAAAATAAATATGCAATGTGAGGGTAGAATGAACATGAAGAGGAAAAGAGCAAGAAAGCCTATTTGGATGAAGATGATGAGTCCCTCAAAATGAGAGAGTAAGAATTTTTTAAAAAACAAAAGAATATGAAAAAGCATATGGAGATGTTGGAGGTAAGCATAATTTGTAAAAAGAAAAAAGTAAAATGTTACATAGTGAATAGTCTTGATGTAAACCATATTTACTTTGTGTTTCCTTTTCTTTTTCTTATCTCATGCCTTTACTTTCTTATTTGCTATTTCTTACTCCGTTTCTGTACTTGCATAATTTTGTTTTCCCAGAATGAAATGGTTTGATAGGTACAGTAGGTATTTAAATATATATGTATGCATTATATGATTATGTGCCATCAAGTTGGTATTGATGCTTTGTGATACATAGATAGACCTTTTTCAGGATGATCTGTCCCCAGTCTGACCATCTTTCCCAATATCACAGACTTGATAAGGGACCTGGATCGAATGCAATTGTTTAGTGGTTAAAGATGCTAGGTTTGTGAGCAGGAAAGCTGACAGCAGCCCAGGTTCAAGGCCTGAGCGCCACATGACAAGGTGAGTTCCCATTCTTGCCCCAGGTCCTACCAACCTAGCAGTTTGAAAACATGCAAATGTGAGTAGATAAATAGGTACCACTTTGGTGGGTATATATTGCCCTGGCATACACTCACACTGCCACATGACCACAGAAGTATCTTCAGACAATGCTGGCTAATAAACAGAGATAAGTACTGCCCCCAAGAGTCAGGCATGATTGGATAGCGGAAACCTTTAACTTTAAGGAAGCTGGATCTTCATAAAATATGTCCAAATTAATATAACATGAGTTTGGTCATTTTTTTGTATGTGTCCTTGACCAATCAGGAATGGTATTTTCGGGAATTCTGTCCATAACCAAAGTTTAAACATGTCAATTATTCTTTGTATCCTGCTTCTTCAAAGTCCAACTTTCTCTTCCATAGAATGTCACAGGGAAAACCATTGCCTGCATGATACTAATATTTGTAGATACAGACAGGTGATGGAATCTGAATATCTTTTCCTATGTTTCATTGCTGATCTGTGGTGTATTTCTTGAATGCTGATTACTATTCTATTGCTAGCCAGTCTAAAAGGGCAGAAGCTATCCACTATTTCAATAGGTTCACTGTCAATTCTAAGATTGCTTGCTGTAGTTGTGGTTATTAGTTTAACCTTCTTTATATTTATTAATTTTATTGTATGCATACATGTATTTTTTACATGGAAGAGCATAAAATTCTGAAAGGTATCTTTGCCATTTTTCTATGGAATCTCTTTTGAATTGGAAATTTGCAGTCCTGTAATGGATTATACCAAGACAGGACCCATGGAGGGAGATAATTCCCATCATCACCAGGAGCATCACTGTGGATAAACAATGTATTGTGCTTCAAAAGTCACATTTTTAATTTGGCATTTGAAAATAACATTTCTTGTCTTCTGTGGATGTAAAACTTTTAAAATGAAAGAATAAAAATTCACCATGCCCTTGGTTCTTGTTAGAAATTCACCAATGGACTAAAAAATAAGCCCATCCCAGAAAAATTCTGATTAAATTGTAAATTCCAGCAAAAAAGTGGCAGTTCTGGTTAAATGATAAAAACCAAGTCTATGTGATAGAGTTAACTTGAAGCAGACTTCAATAAGGTACAGACTTATTCCATGAAATTTTCTTGGAAACAGTACAGAAACAATTTCTAATTATCATCTTCCAAGATATTTTTTGACTTCCTGGTCTAACCTACTGTTTAGGTATTTTCTAATAGTCAGGTAACATCAACTTGATGCTGCCATCTAGGTGGACAAAATAGAAAAAAGACCCTGGAGAAGATGGAACAGAACCCTACTCCAGGGAACAGTAGCCAGATTAATGAACAATACCTGACAATCCTATAATTAGGGCAAGAAGCAATTGAGAAAACTTTATAATCTGGATTAAGAGACATAATCTGAAATGGGAAAGTGATAGTGAGAAGCATCTTCCAGATAATGGATAAGACAAAAAGTGAAACTGCTACACCGCAGTTTTAATAAGCACATACACAAACTCTCCCCCTCTAGCAAGCCCAGTGCTTCTAAGAAGCATTATGATGTGATCTTGAATGCAAAGGGATCACTTTGGAAGATTTTAAGCCATTTATACCACTGTAAAGTCTGCTCATAAAGTTGACTTTTCCCAAACCAATAGCTGCAAGCCTGAGGCAGATTACATTGCAAGATTAAACCTTTTCTTCCCAACTGGAGTTACTGAACATAGTTGATTTTGTTGTGTTAGTGATACAGTTACATTATCCTAATATTCTATTTGCCACCACATAGTTCCTGAATAATCGGTTGGGCTGCATCAAAAATTGGGCAGAGCTCCCTAATATTTAAAAGTTTGTGAGCCAGGGTGTGATATCACAGATTGTATTATCTGAGTTGAGGCATATTCATAGAGCCTTTTTAGTTCTTCAGAAGAATCCAAGGTCTTCAGATAGCAATGCTATTTTACTCAGGTCCCATGGAAAGATGTTCAGGATCAGGAATGGGAAAGATTGAGATGCAATTCTACCTCTACTCTGGGAACACTGAGGTGCCCATGTTCCTTGATTGTCTCTCTGCATAGTAAGAGATCACTGGCTAAAGAAATAGAAGTAGTTATTTACTTAGGTATATGTCACACAAAAATGTGTGCCTACACTGCACCCAATAAGCCTCTAGGTGGCAGCACCTGTCAGCACTGCACCAGTGGCACCTGTAGAGGGAGATGTGATCTCACCCCTATAAAAGGAGCTTGCATGCTCCTCCCTATCCTCTTTTTGCCTTATACCACTTTAAACATGTAGTCTCATCTGAGACACCTACTTTCCTATTATTTCTTTTATTAAACTTTTATTATTGGAACCAGTCTGAGTTATGTAGCCGATCCAAAGATCCTAGCCTCAATCCCAACAATGACAATATAGCTATTAATTTTTAGGAATGTCCCTTAATTGTTCCCAGTAGGGAAAATGAAGATACTATGATCAAAAACTTATGCAAAACCACTGCATTTCGAGGGGGAGAGAGGGGGGGATGAATAGCCAGTACACTAGGTGAATATTTGTAGACCAGGAAGATCTGCTGTGGAATGAATTTTCTGGTCATTTGCTCCCAAAATGTCTCCAAATGTTAAATAAATAAAAATGGACAAATGGTATGCTAATCCTCTTCAAAAATGAAACGGTCCCTGAGTTAATTTCCACAAATCTTCCTTTTCTACTACAGATCTATTTTCAGCTGAACCTAGCCATTTATTGTGGATGACAACTTAATAAAATGAAGTCCCTTTAATAAACATTGTATCAGAATATCCCATCTTTTTTATGTGGCAGTGTAAATTTCCACTCCTGAAAGAAACATTTAACATTCCTGCTATTTTAATACTTTTAATAAATATTTGCAATTCCTGTGATAAGGCAGAAAATGCATCGCTTCCAAAATTTATGTGACTGCTGGCAGGTGGCCATTTTCCAATTTTCTGATTCACTAATACACATTTATTATGTATTTCCAAATGCCCCCATTTGCTATTTGGCTTGTCATTAAAATGCCATTTCCTTTGTGGGAGAAAAAGAGAAGAAACTTGCACAAAGGAATCTTGACTGGGCCTTGGCCCAGAGAAAAAAAGTAGGGTGGACATGAGAGACAGATTGCTCCCTAAGGTAAATGATACATATGTACAAGTAGATTAAACCTTCTATTTCCAAATGGATATTTGGCTACATTTTAGCATATTGTCTTTTTGTTTACTTCACACACACACACACACCATACCACATATAGCAGGATGGGAAGTAGCCAAATAATATCCATAGCACAACATGGTGAAGGTTGAATGTTTATATTTTGCCTTGCGTTTCATCTTGTAAGTCTGATCCTAAGAAGGCTTTGGTACTCAGTTCATTGCTTCTCACTGTAGAAATGGGAGTCACTAAAAATAATCTAACAATCCTAGCAGATGGCAAAAGAAAAATGAGCAAATAAATAAAAAGGAGGGAGGGAGGATTAAAGTCC
Organism: Boaedon fuliginosus; assembly: GCA_027560395.1. Classification (NCBI taxonomy): domain Eukaryota; kingdom Metazoa; phylum Chordata; class Lepidosauria; order Squamata; family Lamprophiidae; genus Boaedon; species Boaedon fuliginosus. The sequence continues at coordinate 5,089 of JANHGC010006740.1, read as the reverse complement.
ATATTAGCTGGTGTAACACAACACGGAGATAAGTGAATCAATCAATTTTGGTTTTTTTTTTTTGTTTGCAACTTGTATTTTACTTGTTTGTTTGTTTTTTAGTTTTTATTGAAAAAATCATATGAATATTCCTGTCCATTTTCCTCCTCTCTTCCAATTTAAAAGCACAAAATGAACCACCTACAACTTCTGAATGCAAGCCATTCCACTGGTTAATTGTTGTCACTGTCAGGAAGTTTCTTCATAGTTCTAGATTGGTTCTTTCCTTAATTAGTTTTCAACCATTGCTTTTTATTCTGCCTTCTGGAACTTCGGAAATAGATTGACCCCCTCTTTTTTGTGGAAACCCCTCAAATATTGGAATGCTGTTATCATGTCACCCCTAGTCTTTCTTTTCACTAGACTAGACACACCCAATTCTTGCAACCATTCTTTATATGTTGTAGCCTCTGTGCCCCCCCCCCCCCACATGTTGGACCTTCAGTTGTTGCACCAAATACATGATGCAGGCAAGAAAGACTCTGGGGAAGCCAACTACTTCCAAATCTGTGTGCTCTTTGGACACAGGGACAACATTTTCAGGTCCATTGAAAGGCTGAGGGGTTGCCATGCTATGTTTTCTCTCTATGTTAGTTTGTTTTACAAATCCAAATTAGAATTTTGATTAGTTTATGGTATTGCATAAACCCAGAACATGAATGCATTCAAATACAATTAGCAGCATGTCCCTGAACTGGATATGTTTTTCTTCCCAGAATAAGCTACTTCACAGGATTGTTGTGAGGAGAAAATGCAGAGGTGACAAAAATGTAATTAAAGAACTCCATAAACCTTGTTTTTCACAAATATATGATGCATGTTGTGGTTCTACAGCACCACTCCTGGGGATTGTTTCACTTTCCTCTAATGTCACAGTGCACAGTCTTCTCAAAATATAAGCCCTGACATTTCTGGAAATCACTAGATCATTAGGAGCTTGAATGTTGCTTTATTTCATGATGGAAATACGCAAAAAAAGAGGAAATGCTGTCAGAAAAGCAGCAGAGTACTGAGCAAAACACTTGTCATAAAGAAAGCTATTTGTGGAATTGTGATCAGACAGGCATTATTCCTGTTCCAGTAGATAGGCTAATGCATGGGCACACTGTCATTACCTGCCCGTAATTCCACTGAGAGGTCCTGATAAACAAAACAGATGACACAAGTGAAGGGTGAGCCATTTATATGTGCTATCAGCTTCTTGGGCCCTGGCCCACCTGGTTGAATTATGCTCTCCATAATGGCCGGTGGCCCATGAACTTTTATTTATGGTGTCAGCTATGCTAATAAATACAGCCATGAATAGACCACAGCACAGCACAAAAGGTGACCTATGGGCCTCATTTGCTGAGATGATGGACAGGACTGGTATGTGAATGGTTGTGTGCATGCTTGGGCTAAACAGGCCCATCCCCAAGTGTTTAGAAATATTCCCTGCATTCTCATTTATTTTTCTAAAATAAAATCCATTCCGTGATCCTCAGGAGAAATAGCAATTTGGGACTCACCCAGAAGTTAATCCACCCTGTTATTCTACATTCTTGATGTTAGCCTTGCAGAACAAATAAAAAGGGGTGATGGATCTGACAATGATGATAATGCCAGTGGCTGAAGGTGGTGGCAAGTGTTAAAAAATGATGAAGAAACCATGTGCAATCTGAGAAGGGTATTAGTGTAATGGTTTTTCTTTTGAAATATCCTCGCAGAAGTTGAGAAGAACTTTGGGAAGGCCCATCCGTCTTTTTAGGAAATATCGGTGTGTGGGAGTGTGGGGAGGGTGTTTGTTTGTTGAGGATCATATAGCATAACCTTCATATAGCATGGTGTGTGGATGGAATTCTGCTTTTGATAAATTGAAATATAATAGCCGCATGCAAGTAGCCATCAAGCTCTGAGGAGAGCCCAGAAATGGAGGGGAGGGGAAGGTAAACAGGACATAATCCAATGTCTCTGCCTCTGCTAAGCCTATTGTTATATTTGGTATGTTGGGCTGCAGATCAAGGACTCTTCTTGATCCTTGGTCTGCACTTGATCACAAATAAAAACTTTCATAGGCTTTAGCAGCATTATTGATGATGCAGATGAATAAACTCATCTTCAGGGGAATAAGCACTGCCTTCGATAGCAATAGCACGTAGTCTTATATAGTGCTTTACAGTGCTTTACAGCCTTCTCTAAATGGTTTACAGTCAGCATATTGCCCCAACAATTTGGATCCTCATTTTACTCAGATCAGAAGGCTGAGTCAGTCTTGAGCCTGGTGAGATTTGAACTGCCAAATTGCAGGCAGCTGGCAGGCAGCAGAAGTAGCCTGCAGTACTGCACTCTAACCACTGCACCACTATGGCTCATCCTCAGTGCATAAGAAAGGATTGGGGCTAAACCCTTTCAAATAGTACTGAAACAGGGAACCCACTCTCCTTTTGTGAACTCCACCATAGAGGGTTGGAATTGTAAGATGAACCCTATGGTTTAGACCAGTGTCAGGATATAATCAGTAACAAGTCAGAAATATACAGGTTTACAAGCATTGTTCAGAAAGGTCATCCTCCTCTTCCACTGTGCTCTCCAGCAGCATCCCTGGAGGTAGATACAACCACGAAGGTGAGTTTAAAAACCATGGAAATTGAGGTCCAGTGCCACAACTGATCATCACCATCATCATCGAATGGCAGAAAATTAAGATAGCTTAATTATGTGTGCTGTGGACAGAAGTACATTTTTTTACTGTTTTGAATCTCCTCAAATATAGTTTCAAAATGAAATAATACTGAGATTCATCAGGGGAAGTCCACATTTTCAAAAGGCTGGTTTGGGCCTTTCAAAACCACTTAAAGTTTGAAAGAAATGTGGCGTGCCAAGAGAAATGCTTAAGACTGCTGAAGTTAATCACAACCTTAACTATTCAGGCAGCAGTATGTCAGCTTTTTGTTCCCATTATGTTTAACACTCCAGATATATAATTTAATGTAGACTTAATGATAGACTCAACCATTCAACTTTAATCGATTTTTCTTCAAATTCTACACTCCAGAGTGAAGCTTATGGGCCACCACTGAGGCCATCCATTACTCCAGTGTCAATATGTAAAAAAGAAAAAGAAAATGTTGTAAGAGAATTTATCTTGAACTTATATTGCTATTGATGTGTAATATACAATAAAAACAGTTAAATTTCAATTACCCACAGGCAATTATAATTTTATTGTTTGACAGTACTGTGGGGATTTTTATAATTCCCAAGACTAATAATTTTCTATAATTTTACAGATTGTGAAATAAACTATTAGAGATTATCTTTGAAAAGGTTCTGAAATTGTAAGGGTGTATCACACTGTTCACGTACATTATTAGTAATTAGAGATCTCTGGATAGTGAAATATCCACTGGTCTGCCAGCTGGATACCATATTTTCTTGCAGGTTTGTATAATCTTGAACCAAAGCACGGAAACCTCTCCAGTGCAGCCCACAATCACATCTAAATTTTTATTAGCATTTCCTTGATCTCTTATTAAGTGACTCTGAAGTGTTTGATAAGTGAAATTTTGGATTCCTGATGGGGTAAAAAAAAGGGAGAGCCTATAGTATCCTCTTTTCCTGTGATGTCAGAGAAATTTTGTGTATACAGAGAGAAAAATCTCAGTTGTTGATTCCAGAAGAAAATTAGTTTTGTTGAAATACCTTTATTACAGCTAAAAAGCCAATATTTTGTACATAAAAAGTATAGCCCATCTTAGTTCATATCATTTCATACAGTTCTTCATCAAACTATAGGTTGTGTAGTTGATTTTAAATTCTAAAGCCATATAATGTTTGAAAATAACAGAGAGTGAATAGGTTTCCCAGGAAGAAAGACAGTTTGGTCCAGTGGTTAAGACACCAGGCTAGAAAACAAGAGAATGTGAATTTAAGTCCTGCCTTACCTATAAAAGCCAGCTGGGTGACTTTGGGTGAGACACTCTGTCTCCACTCAATCCACCTCACAAAGTTGTTGTTGTGGGGAAAGTAGGAGGAGGAAGATGTTGAGTAGTTATTTGTAAAAATAATAAAGGTGGGATATGAATAAATAAATAATAAAATAAATAATAACTAATCAAAATTAGGGATATGCAGAGCAAATATAATCTGAGAGCCATGGCGGCACAGTAATTGCAGGGTAACTCCGCTGAATACTAGTTGTTCGATCCTCACTGGCTCAAGGTTGACTCAGCTTTCCATCCTTCCAAGGTCAGTAAAATGAGGACCCAGATTGTTGGAGGTAATATGCTGACTCTGTAAACCACTTAGAGAGGACTGTAAAGCACTGTAAAGCAATATATAAGTCTAAATGCTATTGCTAGTCTATCTCATTTAATTATTCACTTCTGAATGCTGATTTGTCAAGTTTTGTTTTGTTCTGGTTTGTTCTGGTTTTGAATTACTGCTTTTCCTTACAAGAAAAGTATTGTTTGGTTGTCAAGTTGGCCTATCCAATGTTTAAAACAACTTGGAACTTTACTCTTTTAAACAAGACAAAGGAACATAAACAGGTGTTCTGATTTTGTACATTTCAAGTTAGTTAAATACCCTAAGGAGCGCAGAACTCTCTACTGAGATGCAACCTATTTTTCATTGCTTTCTGAAACAACCATATGCTCATTCATCTATTGATGTGCACATCCCAATTCAGGTTGCTTTATATTTTGGGTGGTGTGATTTTGACTTACTTTTGTGATTTTGGTGTTTTTCTCTTCTTTTTAAGTACTGAAGTAGTGTATAGCTTCTGCATTTTAGGATCAACTATAGCTAAAGACCTGGTAACAATGAAATGTACCACATGCTAACACTTGGTGGAGAAGCCATGAAGACTTTGGAAATGTTATTCAGATACAAAGATGTATCTATGCATATGAAGGACCATCCTGGAGAAATTCTATGTATGTAAGACACTGACTTGATAGCACATAATCAATCAAACAATCAATCAATCAACCAATCAGAATCAATTTTTATATAGTTTTTTCATCAGAATTAAAAACACAAGCTTCCCTCCCTCCCTTCCTCCCTTCCC
>JANHGC010006734.1:16225-27013 GCA_027560395.1 Boaedon fuliginosus | reverse complement strand
GTTCCCCTTTTGGGTGAAGAGAGGTGGGATACAAATCGAATAAATAATAATAATAATAATAATAATAATAATAATAATTTAATAAGCTAATATTTATTTAGCACTATTTTTCATTACTGAAATGTCCACTTCATTTGTATAAAAAAATCAAGAATAATGGAGGAAAAGTGCCTTAACATTCTATTTCCATTCCACTTTTACTTAATTTATGTCCTGAAAGACAGGAAGGGCTCCTGTTTATTCCTTTTAATGGAAAATACATTCTATCTTAGTTAAATCATATATTTTTCTATTTGTTTTATGTGAATGGAACGAATACAAAAATACTTCACTGAAGGATCATGAGTAATTGTTTCACCCATATTAATATTTAAAATCTCTTCGAGAGATAGAAATTTTATTATTTATTGTACAGTTATCTGACAGGAATTACTGGTGCAGATGCTTTCCATGAGTATCAATTTCTGACGGACAAGAAATTTGGGCCACATTTTAGTACCAATTTTTCTATTTAAAAATAATATGCAAACACAAACTTAAAATGTACATTTCTCCAATTATGGCAATGAAGTTTTCAATTCAGAAGTCTATGGGAAAATGAATTAGGCAAAATATTCTGTAATTTACAAAGCAGGGTATATTTTTTTAAATCTCAAACTGATACAATATTAAGTTAAACTAAATTAAAAATAAATAAGCAAGCTTTCTCTTAGATCCTAGATTGTAACATTTCAGAAAAATCTTTCTAAAAGCCCATAAACTGTCTTATCTAAGGATAAAGTTTAACAATAAAGATATAAATATCTGAATAACGAAACCCAGAGAGCACCAAGGACCCACACACAGTTCAACCCTGAGCTGCAAATGTTCTCTTCTAATTGTAGACTGCATTCATTCCATTTGTATGCACCTATTTCATTCTGGAGATTGGCTATCTTGCTACAGCTGTGCTTGGGAGAAACTGTCAGATCAGCTGAGATCATATCCTCAATTGATAGCTTATACAGTAAATGAAATAGCCAAAGCACATTTTATTTCATTTCATCTGCATTTTGCATTCTTATTGCAGAGGTTAAGTACTAACAATTTAACTAGGAAAGTATATGCTATTTCATGTTCAGAATCTTCTCCAAAAAATTAGTCCGTGCTTTCCCAGATTTTGACATAGATTTAGTGCTATACATTATACATCAAGTATCATTCAATGAAGTTGCTTAATCTTTAAAAAGATGGTATGTTTTCTAAGTAAATTAAAATTCAGTATGCACTGAGTAGTGAGCCCACTGGGAATTTAATAGCCACATAATTTTCCTGTCACAGTTGTTCTTCAAGCAAGACAAATAATTTGCATAGTTCTTTTTGAATTCCCCTTTTGGATGTTAGTATATAAAATGCTCAAAATAATTTCACCCTTCTTTATTGGCATGTTCACTGATACTAGAACATCTTCCATGAATGCTAATAATTTTATCCTCTACATGGCTTACAAACCTGATTGTTTATTTTGCATAGAAAACAAATACTTCCAGTTTGTAGCTAAGAGCATTAACTTGGAATTATTATTACATGAAATACTACTACATGAAAGAATATGTACCTGAAAGTGCATTCATACTTCATTAAATAGCTTATGTATCTAAAAATGAATCAGGGTCCTCTAAAATATACCCCAAGATGAAAATAATGTTGTAATCCAAAGTTTTTTAGTTGTCACTTTCCTATTACATAGAGCTCATTGAAAAGGTTTGAGATGGAAGGAAAAACCATTTATAGTCTGTTTTCTGAACCCTCGGTAGACATTTTGTGCTTTATAGAAGATTATGTAAAGCTTTTCATCCTTCTGACAGAACTTCTGTTTGTACTTCCTGTGGATCCAGTCATACATTTCTTTATTTAAAACAAAAGTTACTTTTGCTTAAACATGGTTAAATTTTGAACATACTTTAAAAACTGTGACCCTTAGTGACATTTTTCCCTTAGTAAAATACTAATACTGTTTATTAATACTATGCAATTAAAAAAAATCTTGTAGAATTCTGTGCTCAACTTGAGAGAATTACAGAACTATTTTTGCTTTGAGGAATTCAGACTGATAAATGTATGATATTATAAATACTACTTTTGTTTTTAGGTATACCTCCTGGTTAGTCTTTGAAAAGTTTAATATAGGTGTAGCCGAATAAGTAAATATATAATCCCCTGTACTATGTATTACATTTTTTTTTATAAAAAAATCTAATCCCTCAAATCTGTTGGTGAAATTCTAATGTAGAATTCCATGGAACATTTCCTTAGTAATAAGAAAATCTTAACTTGACCCAGACTTTATTATTTGTTTTTATAGAGATTAATCCAAGTTAATTTCTGCTTAGTGCGTTAGACCAGAAGCTTCCAAATCTTTTCAATTTATAGCACATAGTACCTCATAGATATTGGTGAGACATGGGAGAATAAATGGAGACAGTCCATCCTTGGTGGGAGCTGGGATTCTGAGCGATGTGACACTCCTGTGGAAATTTTGCAGCACATTCTCAGAAAACTGCTGCTTTAATCTTTATGTCATTCTACCAAATTCACAAATGCTTGATACACTCTGTTTTTTATGACAGCTTTAAATGCTGTGGGTTTACAATTTCTGAAATTGTTGATTAATGCAATATATTAATCATCTTTTCACTTATTAATTTTGGTAAATATGACATTATTTTAGGATTTGATTTTATACACATCTGTTTATCAGGGCCATGAAGCCCAAGAGATGTACATCTGGCATATGTTTACTTCTGTCATGTTTTCATCGTACTCTAAATAAATAATATTTTAGGATTATTAACCTGAGGGGATTTCTGGCCAAATATTTGTTAGTAATGTTTCAGTTTTAGCTTTGTAAATAATTAGCTAACTTTTCATGGTCATAGAACCTTCTAAAAAGAAATTTGGGAACTTATGCAGTTAGCCTTCCTCCCCTTGAACATAATATATGTAACTTCACTGTGTATTTATTTTGTTTTTGGCTTGATGTATTTTGTGAAAAAAATGATGATTAACTTGATACTGCCTATTGGTTAAAACTGTATGAGACCTACCAGTTTGCTGATACAGGCAAATTACTTGGTAGTAATTTGCCCACTTACAGCTTTGGGTCCCAATTTAAATATGTTTAGTCAGTACCAAATTCACTTGATGACTCTGGTTTTATATCCACTTGTTTCCTATTATACGTCAAATATTGCTCAATGAGGTGTACTTAATCTTTAAAAAGAAGGTATGTTTTCTAAGCAACATATTAAAATTCAGCATGCACTGAGCAGTGAGCCCACTGGGAATGTAATAGTCACATAATTTTCCTGTCATGGTTCTTCAAGCAAGAAAAATAATTTGCATTGCTTTTTTTTTGTAATCCAATATTCTGTTGCTATCTATTCCTTGAGTTAAGTTTTAAGGGATACCTATTTGAGTGGTCCTTGATGCTCTCTGATCTTGTTTGTTTTCTTGCAGACATTTCATTACCCATAACTAGGTAACTTCATCCGTGCTAGTGCTATTTGGCTAACAAAACATCTGCAAGAAAACAAGCAAGGTCAGAGAGTACCAAGGACCCCTCATTTCAAGTAACTTCAATCCATGATATCTTTTGTGTAGTAGCACACAAAACATCTGGCATTTCAAGCCATTTTTCCAAGAATCCAGAATTTTATTTGATTCTGAACTAAACCTTGATTCAAATTAATTAGGTTTATTGAATGAGGTTTAGATTTGAATTTTATTTTCACCTTCCTGATGGTACAGTCTATCCAGCTGAATTCAGTTGCATTTATTTCTGTTAATATGCATAGGATTTTATCAGATAAATAGCTATACACTCCTTTTATAATATCTAATATGGTTTGTGATTAAATTCAGATTTCTTCAGCAAAGGTTAATACAATGCTATTATGCTTCTTTGTCTCTAATCTAGTTGAATTAATAGCATAAAGTAGACATGAGCAAAATTATATATTTGTAGTATGTGCATTAAATAGTAAAATTAACTCTTTATCTGGTATAGAATTGCTGATATAAATATAGAAATTGTCATGTATGTTCTCTTTTTTCTTTATAGAAGTGTATTCGATTTAATCCTGAGGCTTCAGTATGGGTTGCAAAACAACGAATTCTTTGTACATTGAATCAAAGTTTGAAAGATGTTCTCAATTATGGCCTATTCCAGCCATCAAACAATGGGAGAGATGGGAAATTTTTGGACGAAGAACGTCTTCTTATGGAATATCCACAAAATATGAACAAGGGTGTTTCATCCTTAGAGGTATTTAAAAAAAAGTTTATTTCAAGTGTAGATACTAATGAGAAGTTATATTCTAGTGGCTACAGACAAAGGAACAGTTTACAGTTGGTGGGTTACAATGTCTTTATGAGGTGTTGAAATCTAAAATTGCACCAGCAGAGTGACTTTGGGAAAAAAGGTATCTAAAAATGGTGTTTAGATGATTGGCAGCTACATAATCCATGTAAGGACTGTGTTTAGGTTTTGGGGAACTTTGGGCAAAATATTTTGCCACTGTAGAAATCTTGTTGAAACGCATAATACATAAATGAATAAATGTAAATAGGGATCAGAACAATCATTTTAATCTAACTCAAGTCCTGGATTCTACTAACACAGGGGTGTCAAACTCAAGGTTTGGCCCAGAATCTGGTCCCTGGGGTGCTTAGATCTGGTCTGTGGGGTCTCCTGGAAACAGCGAAGGACTGGCCTGTGGTGCCTCTGCCAGGGAAGATGTGGCATTCAGCCCTTCCAGGCTCTGTTTTCCTTGGCAGCAGGTTGTAGGAGGCCATTGCAGCTGGAAATAGAGCTTGGGAGCCTGCTTTTGCTGCCAGAGTTCTCAGGCCACCAAAAGCATCCCAGACACAAGTCATGTCGACCCACCATGGCCACCCCCACCTTGGCTCCCCAGTGCGGCCCTCAATGAAATTAAGTTCGACACCCCTGCACTAACATTTCTATTCCACTAAATCTATTCTTTCTCATAAGCCTCGAAGAATATTTTTATTTTCTTTAGTTATATTTGAAAACCTCCCGTCTCTCTCACAGACTACAATTTGGAAATCACTGAGGTAACAATCACATGTTTAATGCTCTTATAGTAATTTATTTATTTAGAAAATTTATATTGGCACCTACTTGCACATGGTGACTCCAGGTGGCTTACAGGACATAAATTGTAATATAAAAGAAATAAAAACAAAAATAATAAAAAATTAAAACAATAAAATAAAAGCCATCCCACCCCACCTGGAGACAACAGATATTCATACCAGCCATTTAATGGACTCAATCCTGCTTTGGGTTCCCAGGCCTGCTGGCAGAACCATGTCTTCAGGGCCTTCCGAAAGAGTGCTAGATCTAATTTTTAGAGGGATGATGTTCAGTGCTGTATGATTATTAACCCCTTGGTTCAAAGGGAATATGGGTATCCTCAATATGACCACAATTGGGACCAGAATCTTGGTTATTGAGTGAAATGGTTGTTCAGTGAGAGGTCACATGACTGCCACATGATTGCTTTGCTTAAACTCAGCAGTCCCGGTAGGTTGTTAAGCAGATGGAAGCCCAGGGTTGGAAGAAACCCTGAGAGGTTCTACTCAGGAGCTGAAAATATTCCCTGCTGAAATTCAAGCAGAATTTTAAGCCTCTGAGCAAAGAGATACTCATGTGTGGCCTATACTGGCTTCCCCTACTGGTGCTCCTAACCTGACTGCAGTTACTGTCCATTATTTGCTGGGGTTTTGGCTCCCACTTATCTCTGGGAATTGGCTGAAAGAGCTGCCTGCTGAAAGAGTTTAGCTCCCTTCTGTACATGAAAGGGAACTCCTTTGGTGGGAAGGGATGCAGGAATGGATCTGAAATCTTCAGGATTTTATCTCAGTTTCTGTATCCCACTGAAGGAGTTCAACTCCCTTTGGAAGGCAGTTCTTTCAGCAGTCCTCAGAGACAAGAGGCAGTCCTGCTGACAGGCAGCATCTCGCAATTTTCTCTTCCAGCTCCCCCATTGACTTTCTGGTGAAGCCAATAGAGAAGATTGCAAATGCATTGCAGGGTACTTGGCAATGGGTTTTTAGTGCAGACTGGTTGCCAAGTACCCAAATAACGATCATATATCCACAAGGGTGGTAGTGCAACATTTTGCAATGGCTAGAAGTGCTTTCATCATCATCATCTTTTAATGACCCCATAATCCCTTGCCGGGTGGAGTCTGGGCAACTGAATGGAGCTGAGTGTTTACTGGCTATATGTCCTTCCCATTGCCAATGTGGAGTTATATTCAGCAGATATATTCCTATCATGCCCAGAGAGAGAAATATCTGCCTCTACCTAGAATCGAACTCACAACCTCCTGATTGTGAGGTGAGAGCTTCTTCTCTAGGCCACTGCACCACTGAAATGGCTAGAAGTGTTTTATGCACTGTAAAACATCCTTTTTGAAGCCATCATAATTCTGGGCTGTTATTAAACAGTTGTAAGTCAAGTGCTATCTTTATTTAATTTTTGTAGATAGACATAGCTATTATAAAACTTCTAAGACTCTGAATTATTGAGTCTGTGTATTCCAGTTCTATTTTTATGACTGCTTATGAAAGTAAGAGCAGAGCATAGATTCACTGCATTTTAACTATATTATAATAGTCAGATTATAACTTGTACAAATGTTGTGATTTTATCCTCATCTATAAGAACACCAGAAATCTTTCTGAAAATGTTACTATTGTATCACTGAAAGCATGGTATTAAAGAAGATACAGTAATAAGAAGAATAATTATATTTGTATAGAACTGAGATTTATCATAGTTAGTAATATGTGCGCCAATTTCTTCCCACAATTAAGTGGAAATTAGAGTGAGTTATAGAGATATGCTGGTTTAATTTTTTTAAACTTTTTTATTCACTTCTAAATTCTATGTTTTCATGTTTGATTTGGATGTTTTGATAGACCTTGATTCTTTGGCCACATAAGTCTATTGGACTTTAGAATTATTTCTCACAGAGCTATTTGCTGTCTATCAATGCTACTTTTTCTGGATTGTAATCAGAAACTGAAAGAATTTTGCAATCACTATCTAAAGAAGAATGGAAGAATGAAATAAATGTGATCTTCAACAATCCAATCTAGTTAATTTGACTGAATAGAAGAAAAACATTTAGACTAAAGGATTATCTATGTGAATTTGAATGTCCGAATTTCAAGCTCCACTTCTCAATTATATTCATTTTAATAGGGATTCAGTAGGAAAAATTTATAGACTGAAAAAAATTGGGGCTGTAGTCCATTATAGCAAAAACTATAATAGGGCTTTTCCTCAGTGACTCCTGGTATATTAAAAGGATGGGATAAATGCCTGAATAATGTTACAGAATTGTTCACTCAACTATAATCCATAATTCATTATGCTGTGCCTTTGGCAACTATCACAAAAATTAATCTGCAAAGAAAAGAAAAACAAATTGGGCAATGAATGGAAATGGGCAACACAAATTAATTTAGGACAGAGAAAAAGATAATGTGAGCCTTACAGGTAGGCTGGGCAGGAAACATGACCAGATAAACTAATTCCACTTTAATGTAAAGCTACATTAACAGAATCTTGCAAGTATGAAAGTACAATTCTCTTCTATCACCTTTATACTCTTAGGGTGTGTGTGTGTTCTCTTCTGAGCATCTTGCTCAAGCGTCTTGTGGGCTACAACTTTGATTATTTTTGTTTCTCTCTCATTATTCAGTTGTGGGCTTTCCCGCATCCCTTTTATCTGACTATTTCCTAGGTAGAAACTCTTCATCCATCTTCCAGGGTAATTCCTGCATACCAGATGAAACCTGCAGTAGTTAGTTAAAATATTTCATCTCCACTGAAATTGATGTAATTTTGGCAAATATATTTTAAAATATTTCATCTCCACTTTATGACTACTGAACATTGCTAACTTGTAATTCCTTTGTAGCTCCGCTGTTTCCGTCTGAGCAGAAATAGACTTTCTATAGCTCACAGTATAGAAATGTCATTTTCTAAACTAAACTAAATTTAGTTAAAACTTTTGTTTATTTGGCACTCCCTTTTGAGATTGGATTTCCTGACGCCCACCCCACGCCGCAGGGAGGTGGGACCGAATAGGTGGTTCTGCCCCAGGCACCTAATGGACCCAATTGGGTTTCAGAGGGAGCTTGGGGAGATTCCTGATTCCCTTGCCCACAGCTCGGCTGAGACCCTGGTGGCGGCTTGAAATAGTGCCACTGCCGGGGCTTTAGATCTGGTTGTGCCTTTGCGACCTCTCACTGTCCATAGATCTCGGAGGGCTCCTTGGTTTAGTGAGGAGCTCCGGGGGATGAAGAGGTAGAAGAGACATCTAGAGTGCTGCTGGAGGTCTGGGAAAGCTGAGCAAACACTACTAGGAGTCTACATTGGAAACTATTTAGTGGCGATAAAAGTGGCAAAGCATTCTCACTATGCCACTCTTATCGTGTCTGCAGACAGTGGCCCAGCCACTCTTGTTTAGGGTGACTCTCTCCCTCCTGAAACCGGGGGAGGCTGAGGAACCCTTGCAGGGCAGAGCTGAGGAGTTTGTTCAGTTTCTGTCAAATAAAATCACCCAGATTCAATCGGACTTGGACTCTGGCTGGACAGGATCCATGGAGGTGACTGGGGCAGGTCTTAATCCTGTTATCTGGGAAGAGTTTGTTCCTGTGGCCCCTGATGATATGGACAAGGTGGTGGGTGCAAGGAGTGCCACCACCTGTTTATTGGAGCTGTGTCCCTCCTGGCTGGGTTCAGCTGGCCGGGAGAGGTGACATTTATTTATTTATTTATTTATTGGATTTATATCCCGCCTCTCTTCCCCCAATGGGGAACTCATGCAGTTGGCTCCAGGTGGTGGTACCTTCGAGACCGCCTTCTGCCACCTCATGCCTCCCAGCGCCCAGTTAGATCCCACAGGGTCGGCCTGTTACGGGTCCCGTCAGCTAAACAATGTCGGCTGACGGGTCCCCGAGCTAAGGCCTTCTCTGTGGCGGCACCGACCCTCTGGAACCAACTACCCGCAGAGATTAGAACCATCCCTACCTTGTTGGCCTTCCGCAGAGCCACTAAGACCTGGCTCTGTCGGCGGGCCTGGAACTGATGCCCACCCCCCCGAAGAGCTTTTTGTGTGTTGTGTGATTGTGTTAAATACTTTTAATATATTGCATTGTATTGTATTTTTAATATTGTTGTTAGCCGCCATGAGTTCCCCTTGATCAGGGAAGAGAGGCGGGGTATAAATCTAATCAAATAAAAATAAAAAAAATAAAAAAAATATTTCATAATCTGCAGAAGAGTTAAAATTCTATTATAGCTTTTGACTACCTTTTAGGAGAAAACAGTCAGAGTTTGCCTGTGAACACCAAACAAACTACAGAAGGATTATCCCTAGATTGCTTAGCCATTTTCATTGACAAAGGAACAAGGCAGTTCAGCTGGAATTGACACTTGGCTTATTTACAAAGTGATATATTGTGACATTCGATGCCAATTGCTTGCTGAACCTTTTAAAGCTTACTTAGCTATCAGTATCTCCCTCTGAAATAAGAATGGTGACTCTTGGCTGCTCCCTACATGCTGTCCATTCAAAAGGGCTTATTTGATATTGTTCACATTGCACAGCCTTGCAAGATAAACTTAACATATATAAAACTATTCTTAATTTCTCCCTGAGAATGTCACTAGAAGGAATTCGAATAGCTTCTAATTTTCTTCCTATCCTTTACACATCAAATAGAATAAAACTTCAAAAAAGTTAAATTTCCATAACCTTGAAGATGAAACTGAAAATACAGACTGAAGGCTTCAAAAAAAAAAAAACCTCACCGGTATTGGAGTAGGTTAGAATTATTACTCCCTCTGTGATTAAAAATCTAGAATCCTGAGCTTAATGCCAAGTATAATGTACGTTAATCAATACTTTAAAATTTGGCTTTATTTTAACAATCTTAAAAACGCTTAGGAAAGTTGTGGGTGTGGGAAATTATTAGAATGCAAAAGCTGTGCTAATAGTTTTTTAAAACCTTCCAATCTAATGTCAAAATAGGTATCAGTTATTGTTCAGTCATGTGAAAGCTGCTTGGTTTGAGGATTTTAAGAACAAAGTATCAAGAAGATTATTGAATGCTGACAGTTTGAAAGAAAGAAACAGGAGAAGTCAGATAATATGGACAAAGTACCATGTGTATGTGGGTGATGTATGTTATAAACCACGTTTATTTGGTTTAGACCCATTTCTCAATCTTTTCAACTTTAGGATTTATGGACTACAACTCCCAGAATTCCCCCACCAGCTTGATTGCTGGTTATAGCAATTATGGCATGAATATTAATATTAATCCCATTGAGCATCATGACAGACTAGTCTTCAGTATCACTTTGCCGAATTGGTGTCTGTTAGTATCAGGACTCCAGAATTCCCAGTCAAAATATTATCTTAAAGTTCTATTAAACACTTATTTTACACAGGCAGATCACATTGCCAAATTACTACAATATACTTCCATATGGAATAACACAGCTCATGAACTACAAAAAAAAAAAATACTGCTCCAAGCTTTCCATGGGGAAATACTCTATAGGCCTCCTACCAACAGTCCTCCCCTTACAACCACAATTGGGTCTGTAATTTTGGTTATTGAGTATTTATTTATTTATTTATTTATTTATTAAATTTATACCCCGCCTCTCTTCACCCCGAAGGGGAACTCGAGGCGGCG